>LN483910.1:35280-54053 GCA_900002565.1 Culicoides sonorensis
ATAGAAAACTAGCACATCGGAATTTGCAGGACATCCAAGTGATGAAGGTGCAAGAAGGGATGTGCATAGATAAGTGTCATTGCTCAAATATATGTGAACCGTGTTTGCAGGGTAAAATGTCGAGAACCCCCTTTAATACAAGTGAAAATGTAAATGAATTGCTGGATGTAGTTGTAACAGACGTATGCGGCCCTTTATCTGTTAAAGGTTTGAAGAATGAGCGGTATTTCATAACTTTTACCGATTTATACAGCAAATATTGCACTGTATTCTTCATGAAAACAAAAGATGAGGCAAAACAATATGTTAAATTTTTTGTGGAAGGATTAAAAACATCTATGAACAAGAAACCAAAGATAATAAGAAGTGACAGGGGAGGAGAATATGTGAATCATGATCTTCAGCTTTATTTAGCATCTGAGGGGATAAAATTTCAATGCACGGTAGCTTATACACCTCAACAGAATGGCGTTAGTGAGCGTAAGAATCGAACTCTGATGGAAGCCGCCAGGACTTTGTTAGTTGATTCAGATATGCCACTGTGTTTCTGGTCTGAGGCAGTTCGTCATAGCAATTATGTGTTTAACAGAGTGAGTACTACACGTCAAAAACAATCTCCTTATGAGCGGTTTTATGGACAAAAACCAACTCTTGAAAACATTTATCCATTTGGTACTCATGTATATTCAAAAATACCAGATGAGAGAAGAGTAAAAATTTCCTTGAAAAGTGAAAAGCTTCGATATGTCGGTGTTGATGAAAACTCCAAAGGTTTTCGTTTGGCAAATGTAACAAAACGTTTAATAATAATAAGTCGAGATGTCAAAATAATGAACGAATCAGCTGTGACGAAAACAACAAATTTCGATCTCGATGACATGTTACTTCTTGAGAATTTAGAATCGAATGAAAATAGAATGAACGAAAACAAAACGATTGAAAACGAAACGAATGAAAACAAAACAAATGATTCAGAGGAAGTTGATGTGAATATTATTGAAAATAATACGGATTTTTATCAGTTTAATGAAAACTCGGAAGATAAACAATATGAAAACGAAGAAAGTAATATTATTCAGGGGGATGATGGAATTCCAACAGACCAGGTGAATAATATTTCATTAAAAGAAACTCCAGTAAAAGTTGAACCAGAAATTCGTCGCTCTTCTAGGCAAAACAAAGGAAAAATGCCAGCTCGTTTTGATGATTTTTATTGTTATGCTGTCAAAAGTGATTCTAAATTGTATGAACCGACAACATATATTGAGGCTATGAATTGTTCAGATAAGGATATGTGGTATGCTGCGATGTTGGAAGAATTGAGGTCCATTGAGGAAAATGAGACATGGGTTTTAACAGATTTGCCAAATGATAGACGACCTGTAGGATGTAAATGGATTTACAAATTGAAATCCGATGAAAATGGAGCTGTCAGATACAAAGCGAGACTTGTTGCTAAAGGGTTTTCCCAGAAATATGGGCAAGATTTTGATGAAGTTTTTGCTCCTGTAGCAAGTTCTGTTACGTTTAGATTATTATTATCTGTGGCTGGAGATAGGAAATTTATTGTAAAACATTTTGATGTCCGTACTGCCTTTTTGAATGGAATCCTAGATGAAGATATTTACATGCGCCAACCAGAAGGATTTGCAAATGGAAATGGGGTTTTGAAACTGAAAAAGTGTATTTATGGTTTAAAACAAGCCGCACACGTATGGAACAGAACACTTCATGAAACATTATTGAAATGTGGTTTCATTCAAAGTAGAAACGATAAATGTCTCTATATGATGAAAAAAGAGAATGACTTCTGTTATGTATTAATACACGTAGATGATTTACTTGTTACCTCAAATAAAGAACAACTCATTGATGACACGTACAAAATCTTGTCAAGTAATTTTGAAATGAAGAACTTAGGAGAAGCAAAACAGTATTTGGGTATAAATATTACTAAAACGAAATCTGGAGATTTTTGTATTGATCAAAGTAATTATATTGAACGAATTGTCATGGAAGCAGGATTAAAAGATGCAAAAGACTCTAAATATCCTTTAGATACAGGGTATTTTAAAAATGTTCAATCATCACTTTTACCTTCAAATGAAACATACAGAAAATTAATTGGTATGTTATTATATCTTTCAACCAATACGAGACCGGACATTGCCGCAAGCGTATCCATACTTAGTCAAAAGGTATCTAATCCCACAGTGTATGATTTTAATGAAGTGAAAAGGATCATACGATATTTGAAAGGCAGTAAAGATTTGAAACTGCATCTTAGTGGAGAAGGACCTAAACATTTGTATGCATTTACTGATGCAAATTTCGCTGAAGACATAAATCATGGAAAGTCAAATAGTGGTTTGTTTATTGGAATTAATGGAGGTGCTTTGACATGGCATTGTCATAAACAACAAGTCGTTGCATTATCAACAACCGAGGCCGAATACATAGCGTTGTGTGATGCGGGAAAAGAATTAGTGTGGATAAGACGCTTATGTGAAGATTTCAGTATTGATGTTACAACAGCTACACCCGTTTATGAAGATAATCAAAGTTGCATTAAAATGTTATGTAATAATAATCAGAGTAGTAGAACCAAGCACATAAGAGTTAAGTACCACTATACAAAGGAACTGGTGGAAGTATCAGAGATTGAAATTGTATATTGCCCTACTGATAAGAATGTTGCGGATATGCTCACCAAGCCATTGGGTCCAACAAAGTTGGAATACTTGAGAAGTAGAGCTTTTATGAGACATGACAATTAAGAGGAAGTGTTGTATTTGTATTTATATTTGTATGTGTTGGTAAATACGTAGAGTTACTAATTGTCATTGTTATAGATTCTCGTTCACTTTCTTTCTGACTCTCAAGTGAATAACACGCAATTAAAGGAAATAAAGTTTAGTTAATTATTTTAATCTAAAACCCAAGTATTTTATTGACTAAGAATACAAGAAAAAAAACAATTGAAACGTAGATTAATAACGAAAACATATGGAACAAAATTGAAAATTATTAAAGATAACCAGGATGGAATGATAATTAAGGAAATTTCAGAAAAATATAACATCCTAGATAGCACAATATCCAGCATAATTAAAAAAGCATATAATATTACAAATTTAAACAAATATGATATTAAACGTTAAAGATTAGGCAAACAAAAATTTTCAGATTGGAAGAAGCTCTTCTTAAATATGTGTCAAAATACCAATATTCATGTTTCTGCAATGTTAATCAACGGTTTTATTTTTAAATCTATAACTCGTTAAGTCAACCACGCGATATGTCGACCGCCCGAACAATGTCGACATATAGGGTAAACGATGTACATCGATTCTACAGTTATTCGACTTCGCAATTATTCGACACCCAAATGACGTTCATAATTATTCGACCTGTCAAAATCAATAAATCTTCAATAAAACATGTAAACAAAAAAAAAGCACATTTTTTTTCTAATTATTTTCGCGAAAATTAAAATAAATATGCCTTCCAAAAGAAAATATAAATGTGTAACCATAAGTGACAAACAGAAAATAATAAAAGAATATGAAAATGGTACACGTATAATGGATTAGTCGAAGAAATATAACATTCCACACAACACTATATCTGGCTTTATTAAAAATAAAGAAAATATTAATGAGATCACCGGTGTATTAAAAAAAAGAAAGAGATTATACAAAGCAAAATATCCTCAGTTGGAAAATGCACTTCTTGAATATCTTTACAAGTGCAGGGATTGTAATATACCCGTAATATTTGATCATATCTAATTAAATACAAAATTTGATAATTTAAATGCAATAATTTAAGAAACCATTTAAATGTGATTTATTGATTAAAAAATACATGTTCCTTTGTAATAAAAATGTAAAAAAAAAACTTTTCTTTTGAAATTTGTTTTTATTTATATTCGGTGAGTATTTAACGGAATCGCAATAATTCGACTTCGCAGTTAGTCGACCGCCCAAAACCCGTCGAATTACTGTAGAAACGATGTATTAATTCACAAATATGTATTTATATTTATTTAAAAAATTTCGAGTTTTAGCATACTTTACGGAAAAAAAAATGCATAGTGAACATACTTAATACGTATATATACTTTAGTACAAAAAATGAAAAGAACATTATATTAATGGAGTCAAAATTTGTTGCAGCTCTGATTATTAAATGCTTCTTGATATTGTCAAATGTGATAAGTTGGAAAACTTCTTTCAACGTCAATTGAATATAAGGGTACAAATTTAAATTACGAAATCTGATATGAATTCAACGATAAAACTTCATTTACCTCAATTTTCATCCCATCTAAAATTTTACAGATAATTTGCTTTTTTCTAAATCAGGTTTTTTTTAAAACAGTCAAAAATTTAGATTAGACTTATGTTCCAAGTAAACTTGTTCCTTTTTCGATTTCAAATTTCAAATTATTTAAATTATTTTAAATTTTTCTCTCAATGAAATATCTATTTTCTTCAATTTTTCAATCGTATCAGGGATAAAAAAAAATTTGCTAATAGATAAACTAAATTACTTTCAACAACTTAAAAAAATATTTTGAAACTACCGTCAAATGTGGATTTTATTGGCCCGCGTTTAGAAAGAGTTCATTTAAGACAGAGAGAGTAAGTTGACCAGACACAATGAAAGTAATGCCATGTCTTAATTAACACGTTATCCGACAAAAAGTCGGATATGTCGTTATCTGACAAATAACTACTCAAATATCCCATACAAAATGCATAGAACGCTATCTCACTTTCAACACAGATATCAGATATCTGACTAGATATCCGCGTGAACACCTGATTCATGCGTGAATTTTTATTCCACTTTTTACTTTAAGACCGCTTAGCGCCCGAACGGTTCATCTGAGACCCACAGTATGTTCTAGACTTATGTTCGTATTAAGTGTGGGAGTGTTTATGGATCAAAAAAATACAGGGTGTCCATACAAAAAAATAGGGTGCGCATGAAAAACTCGATTTTCCAAGGAAATGGAAAATTTTTTCATGCCAAAATTTTTGCCTCATCATTCTGAGCAACTTTGCCGAAGACACCCCATACCTAAATCAAACAGGAAACATTTTCTTCAAACCAATTTTCTTTTTTGAATCAATTTTTTTTAAAATGCAAAAAAAATTAAATGGACATATCTGATCAGCTGTTGATTTTTTGTAGTTAAGACAGGCACAGATATCTATGTCGGATATCGATATCCGAGGTCAGATATCTGACTAGATATCCGCGTGAACACCTGATTCATGCGTGAATTTTTATTCCACTTTTTACTTTAAGACCGCTTAGCGCCCGAACGGTTCATCTGAGACCCACAGTATGTTCTAGACTTATGTTCGTATTAAGTGTGGGAGTGTTTATGGATCAAAAAAATACAGGGTGTCCATACAAAAAAATAGGGTGAGCATGAAAAACTCGATTTTCCAAGGAAATGGAAAATTTTTTCATGCCAAAATTTTTGCCTCATCATTCTGAGCAACTTTGCCCAAGACACCCCATACCTAAATCAAACAGGAAACATTTTCTTCAAACCAATTTTCTTTTTTGAATCAATTCTATTTAAAATGCAAAAAAAATTAAATGGACATATCTGATCAGCTGTTGATTTTTTGTAGTTAAGACAGGCACAGATATCTATGTCGGATATCGATATCCGAGGTCAGATATCTCGTTAATTAAGACATGGCATAACATAATAATTGGACTTCATTAAATTTGACATAATTTAGAACTTAAATAAGAAACGTAAAATGCAAGTAAGATCGGCCAAGCCTTGAGTTCTTGCCAAATATTTTAAAACAAAATATCTCTTAAAGAATACAAAAAAAAGGCTAAGCGGTGGTAATTTTAAAATGTTGTTTATCATATTTTTCCGCTCATTCCTTTTTTCTCAAGGTTTGAAATCTATTATTCTAAATGTTTTCTTAACTCATTAACCGCGTCTGTTGAGTTTACGCAACACCACTTTGAGGTCACTTTTCTCGTTCAATTCAAAAAATTTCTTTGTCAATCTTTTTTAAAGTCTTAATTTAAGATATTTTACAGCAAACTGATGAATCGTTTTCGTGAATATTAGCCTTAAACTAAAAAATAATGAACTAAACTTTTAAGGAAAGTCATGTTTTATTCTCTCGTACGAGGTTTCTGTATAGGTTTGTGTAGCACTTATACGTATTTTGTTAAATTAAAATGTAAAATTTTTACATGAAACCTAAAATTTTCACCGAAAAGAAAAGTTTTCATTTTAACATAAAGAATAAATCATAGAAGAACTTTTTGTTCAAAACTCATTATTCTAGGAGCGCCGGTTAATGAGTTAATATTTTTTTGTTTGCCGAAAACTTCAGATAAATTAATCTTAAACAAAGTGCTGTTATGATATAATGTTACCTGCAGCAAACCCACTGAGACTCCAATCCACTGTTTTAGCAAATCCCTCCCTTACTAAAGCTTCAGCAATGTTTCCTTTTTCATGGTAAATAGATCCCAAAAAATAAGTGTTTGTTGCTCCTTCTAGTACAACCTGAACATTTTGATTAAGTAAACGACATTCTGTGAAAAATTTTGCTTCTTGGGCATATGGTACCACTTGTTGTTCATCAATTCTACCATTATCATCAAGTTTGAATGTAGGACACTTAAAAAAGAAAAAATCATGTATAGTTTTTTTAATCTATAGTTATAAAATTTATTTATTTATTTTTTCTCTTATTTCTGCATTCCTAACAGGAATATCCCAATAACAGGGGATCTCTTATATTAAATATATAATTAGAATAATTTAATGATAAACATTATTAATCGAGTGAAAATTTAACCCTTGGAGGTCCCTAAGAAAAAGTTACGTACGAGTCCCTAGGGTGACATGTCACCCAGAATATATGTTTATCTAATTTGCATTTACTTTTAGCTTTAAAACTTAACTTTTTATGATTCTAATTTAATAACTGGATGTAAATATTGTGTGAAGAAATATGATTCAATCAATATTAAGTCTTGAAGACTCACTATAACGAGGCAATTATATAACTAAATAAAGCAAGCGCAAAAGGAACCGTTTATAAAGCATAGATTTTTTTTATAAAAAGTTTTGGAAAATATGTACTCCTTTGTACCCCTTAAAAGTATTTTGGCATATTCATACTATCTTCAAAAACATTATTTTTTGAAGACAATCCGCCAAAAATCAGACATTTTGAGCTTTTTACCGTTTACCAGGCTCTGGAGCCTGATCCCTGAGCCTAACTTCCGAGCTAATTAGTTAAAGTTCATTTGAGTAAACTTCTCCATCCAACAAAACAGATCATCAATATTTTAACATTTTCAACAGTTTTTTAACGGTTTTTAAGGCTCTGGAGGCTCTTGAGCCTAAACCTTGAGCTCAATCTCAAAACCAATGAGCTATAAATGATCCTCATGAGCTCCTCTATGCTACTGAAAGAACTCGACCACGCTCCGATGAACCGTCCCGGAGTTGTAGAGCTAAATGTGGGTCAGAGTGTCCGAGTGACAGAGGTCAGATTGATGGCGGACCAACCGTCTGTAATAGTGCATTTTTTCTTACAAAAGGAACTAAAAATGTGAAATTACATTGATAAATGAAATATTATTACAAAAATAATAAAGACAAATGTAAAAATATTGCCTGGGTGACATGTCACCCTAGGGACTCGTGTGATACTTTTTTTTAGAGACCCTTTCCAAAAGCCAGATTTAAGTTTTTTCTTTTGCTAAATTATCTTTTTATGACTCCTGACAAAGTCACTAAGTTTCAATAATATTGGAATCAAAATAAAAAAAAAATAGAACAAAATTTAGTTCGTCTTTGGGTTCATCAGAAGTGCAATAAAAAAAAAATTTGTTTTGAAACTTATGACTAAGGCTTGAAATGAGTGTGAATGATTTAATTTTTAAATTTTGAAATGGAATAAGCAAACAGTGTAAATTAGCTAAGACGACCACATCACGCTTGACCACATCAGCTTCACATTTAACTTTTGTCACTTTACTGGTTGCAGTTTTACGAATTAAAACTTCCCCGTTTTGTACCCAAGCATATTTAAACAGACCTTTGTTGACCAATTTATCTTTAACTAAATTTAACAAGCGCTGTTGGTAACTACTAATGTGATCTCCTAAGTGGATTTTAGAAGAAACTGATGCACTAAGTAATTCACTGTTCAAGGAAATCTTCAATGTTTTAAATTTGACAATAATCAGCTGTTTTAACTCTCATACATTTATTCAAAACAATTAAAATTGGTTTAATTTTTGTTGATTTACCACGAAATCGACAAATTTTTGTAATTGAGTCAGCCTTCATAGGAAATTTAAGTTTATCCACTACTTAGAGGAAGATTTCTTTCACTTTTCATTTGATGTCTCTAAAGTATCAAGACGACAAACATCTTTAACCGTTATCCTAACTCCTTGGTACAAATGTAACAAATTTGAGTTCAAATTTAAATAACTTCCGTTCTACAACTACTAGCGAGTTGAAATTTTTTGAGAATTCAAATGATATGCCAGGCTTTGCATTTTTGCAGTCGTATTCAAAATATGGTCTCAGACGAACCTTCCAGAGCCCAGAACATTTTTTTATTACGTAAACGAACTCCTTGTTACATTTGTAACAAATTCATATTTCTTAGAGGAAATCGAATGAATTTATGATTGGAATTGATTTTAAATGATAAATTCTGTTATTTTAAGATAATCTCGGCATAAAATCTTTACTTTCGGAACCGGAAGTATTCAAATTATTCTAGTGTTCAATAGAAAAATTTTTTCATTTTCGGTTTTGTTTTAATTTTTTTTATTGACTTTCGGGATATCACTTCCCGTCTGAAAGGTTGAAAACTCATGATCGGAGGTTATAAAAAGGTCAAAAAAGTTTAATTTTATTGATTGCAATCATTTTGAACGTTGAATTTTAAAGATTTTCCACTGAAAATATAATTTGTTACAAATGTAACAAGGAGTTCGTTTACGTAATAAAAAAAATGTGCTAAGATAAGGGTTAATTAAACGCCGGTTTTCTGCCTGAAGACTTGTAATATTATTTGAATTTGATATCACAGCTTTTCAAAATGTTACAACATCCCTTTTTTTTCTATGTTTCCAATAACTGACTTCACGTCAGAAATTTCAAGTTTCATATTGTAAGGATTTTGTCCCAGTGTGCCTCTCTAATAAGAGAGAAGTACACTGAAACAAAATCCATTACTCTCACGCACACACTTACGCATGTAAAATAAAATAGTTCAGTTAGTTTTGAACCGGTGAAATGATCACACGCATTTTTAGAGACATAAAATTACATTAAAATTAAAATAAAATTATACTTGCAACTAAAGATCTTAAAACTAACTTATAACTAAATTAAACTAAAATAAATAAAAGATTGAATAATAAAATAACATTTAATTAAGACACAATTATAATACACAAATAAAAAAAATAAGTTGTACTTAGAATAAAAAAAAAATAAGTGAAATTAAAGCATTGTTGTTACATCATTCCAACCACGTGCAGATGCACTAAATTCCGTCGAGAACCCAAGCAAGAGACAAATAAGACCTTACAATATTATTAAATTTATTTATAATATCAGTGATTTCATCAGTATTTGGATTTCCACAATCATTTCAATGATAAAGAGTTATCACACTACTCGTAGCATCAGTACAACACCACTACATTTACGATGATACAATTTTTTACATTTGCAACGACTAATTTATGAGTTATCAGTAGGGTTATCTAAAATATTTAACCCCCCGTTCAGCGACAGGGTCTGGTCAGGCACATTTCATTTTTGATTAATTATTTTATTATGTTCTAATTGAGCTAGTGACTTCAAATTCGGAGTAGCTTCCTAAAATTTTGTTTTCTATCAATTTTTAAAATAAAAACCAGGCAGAAACCTTTTGAACTAGGTTTTTTGAAGGTTTTAAAAAAATACACCTTAGTTTCAACGACGGGGTCTGGCCAGGCCCCTAAATATATTCTACAAAAAAGTCATTTTTTTATTAGTTTAGGTAAAAGTGACCTGAAGAAAAGTTGTAGAGAACATTTTAAGCTGCAACTTTGCTGAACTGACCAAGTCGATATTTCATAAAATACGAGGCCAAAAATAGCAAACTACTAATTTCGGAGCTCATATTTCGGTTTTTGAGTAAAAAATCATATTTCCGTAAGTTTTAGGTAAAATTGATTTGAAGCAAAGTTGAAAAGATTATTTCAAAATTAATCAAGAACATATCAAAAAATATATAAACAAAATTTTTTGAAAATTTTATGGTTTTTGCTTAAAAAACCATGTTTCTTAATTTTAAGTTCTTTCAGGAAATGGAGGTTTTCGTATAGTTTTGCGTCCGATTCACCTAATATTCTCGAATTAATCACGGCAAGAAAGTTTATGAAAAGGACATATACTAAAAGTAAAACATGACAAGACGATTCAAAACATTTTTACAGATTTTGGTAACAAATATTAAAGTTTCCCATAATTTTAAAACAAACATAACATATCAACTCTATTAGGATATTCTGTACACCGTTGTCGCACGCCAGTTTTACCTAAAATTAACGAAAATATGAATATGGCTCAGAAACCATTAAATCAGCTCAAATCTCTTTATTTTGCCATTTTTGGCCTTGATATGTACAATATGGACCTGGTCATTTGAGTAAAAAAAGCCGAAAAATGAGCTCAAAATTGCGTATTATGCCATTTTTGGGTTCTAAATTAATAAAACATCGACTTGGTTACTTCAGCAAAGTTGTAGCTTGAAATATTCTCTATAACTTTGCTTCAAGTCACTTTAACCTAAAACTTACGAAAATTTGATTTTTTGTCACTTTTGTACCAAAAAATGAGCTCAAAATTGCGTATTGTGCCATTTTTGAGATCTTAATACATCAAATGTAAACATGGTTAGTTCAGCAAAGTTGTAGCTTAAAATACGCTCTACAACTTTGCTAAAGGTGACTTTTGTCTAAAATTAACAAAAACATGATTTTTTCACTTAAAATAGTTAGGGGCCTGGCCAGACCCCGTCGCTGAAAGTAAGGGTAAAAAATTATCGCTGAACGGAGGGTTACATACATGATTTTTTCTGTTTATATTTCAAACAAATCAATTAAATAATAATCCGTTTCACATCGATTTGGTTTTACATATTTTGATATAATTACAAAATATGTATAATATGAAGGGTGTTGGTGCTATAGTACTTTTGAACACAAAACATAGTTTTGAGTTATTTGCGTTTGAAATATTTTTTAACTTTATTGTAAATAAAAATTAAATCCTGCAATCAAATTATTTAAGGATGCTTACAAAACAATTGAAATATTAAGGACTTAATATTTATTATATAAAAAAAAATAAAATTTGTTTGTGTTGACAACTAAATTCATATTTGACTGTATATTCAATTTCATTAGATCCGAATTTATGAAAATTCCGCCATTTTGACGATTTTCGCGATTTTAGAAATTTCCACTGTTTTCCATTCTTTATATAAATTTCAGTATTTTTCCGCGATTTTGGAAAATTTTTCAATTTTTAATTATTTTTGAAATTACCGCAGATTAAGAAATTTTCGCGATATTCGGAAAATTTTCCGTGGTTTTCCACAATTTTCGAAAATTTCTTAATTTTCAGTTACTTTTGAAATTACCGCAGATTAAGAAATTTTCGCGATATCCAGAAAATTTTTCGATTTTCCATCAAATTTTCTGCGTTTTTCCACGATTTTGGAAAATTTCTCAATTATTTGCGAAATTGCCGCAGACTGGGAAATTTTCGCGATTTTCGGAAAATTATTCGATTTTCCATAATTTTTTGAAATTCCCCAGTTTTCCACGATGTTGGAAAATTATGCGGTTTTTGAAATTACAGTGATTTTCCTTTGTTTTGGTTATCCGCGGTTTCCAAACAAGCGGTTTCGACAATAAATGTGCTTAAAAGAGGATTTATTACAAATTTTTAAGTTCTTTTTTGTAGTTTATCACAGGCAAAAAAAAATTAGGAGTCCATATGTCATCTAGCACGATCGAATAAAAACGCGTGGAAATTTTTGTTTTTTAATTTTTTTTTTCGGAATCATAAAATATACGTTTAAGAACATCTTTTAACATAAAAAGGTCAATTTTGTCCAAATGTGCTCAGAAGTACTATAGCACCAACACCTTTCATATGTATACATTGTATATATTCCGTCCATAAGTACATATTTTTACATATTTCGTTCCTAAAATCCACATGGTAGTTTCAAAATATTTGTTTAAGTTGTTCAAAGTAATTTAGTTTATCTATTAGCAAATTTTTTTTTATCCCTGGTACGATGGAAAAATTGAAGAAAATAGATATTTGATTGCGAGAAAAATTTAAAATAATTTAAATAATTTGAAATTTGAAATCGAAAAAGGAACAAGTTTACTTGGAACATAAGTCTAATCTAAATTTTTGACTGTTTTAAAAAAACCCCATGTAATTTAAATTTGTACCATTATATTCAGTTGACGTTGAAAGAAGTTTTTCAACTTATCACATTTGAAAATATCAAGAAGCATTAATAATCAGAACAAATTTTAATAATAAGCTTTATTTCGATCAATAATTACAAATTTGTACAGAGTGAAATGAATGAGAGTTTTAGCATTAATGCTATTGCAACTACAGTTTTGATTATGTTCTGTGTCTTGAATGTTAATACCCAGCCTTGAAGGCTTTTGGTATTGTGATTTGAAGTGTATTGGCTCTTTAAGATAATTTCAACTTAAATTACAATTAATACTACTATGACAATTAATCTTGAGCAAAATTTAATCTATTTATGAAGTTTAATTTGAGGCTGGTGATGAATTCGCTGACTGTTTTTGTTTCTGTTCTGTTGTGTATGTCTATTGTTGGTGTTCGCATAGGAACGTTAAGTGCCATTTTGAGCAGTTTGTTTTGGCATATTTTTAGTTTTTGGATGTGTGGGTTGGCTATGTTTACGAGGGCTGGTGTGGCATATGTGAAAATCGGACGGAGACAAGCTGTGTATAGTAGAATTTTGTTGTGTATGTTGAGGTGGGATTTTGTTGATTAAGCTGTAGAGTATTTTTGTTGATGTGTGTGTTTTTTGTATGACGGTTTCGATGTGTTTTTTGAATTTTTTGTCGAGTGTGACGCCAAGGTATTTGAGTGTGTCTGACCATTCTATGTTTGTTGTGTCGATTCGGAAGGGCCTATGTGGTAATTTCTAGGCGTCTCATTATTTGTTTGGCGAATCTGGAAGATGAAATGAAGGCAGTGTCGTCTTCATAGAGGGCTATTTGGCAGTCTGTTGGTATTGGTATATCACTTGTGTAAATATTGTACAGTGTGGGAGAGAGAACGGCTCCCTGCGGATTTCATGTGTATCTGAGTGTGTGTTGAGGATATTTACTTGGAATGTGCGATTTTGAAGAAAACTATGGATGATTTTTGTGATATATACTGGTTTGTATGAGTTTATATATGGTGCCACACTCGATCAAATGCCTTCTCGATGTCAAGTGATACAATGCTGGTGGATAATTTATTTGAGAGTGAAGTTTTACGTAAGTGATTAGTTTGTGTAATTGTGTTGTTGTTGAGTGGTGAGGCCTGAATCCGTGTTGTTGGGGTGGTATTATGTTGTTATCGAAAATGTGAGTGTTGTTTTAGTAAATATTTTTGTGTTTTAAATACATATTTTATGTACATAAAATGAGTTTTATCGTACATATTTTAGTTAACCCTACTTATGACAGTCCGTTGACGGTTAAAAAATGGTCGTTGAGAAAAACATTTTAAAAATAAATAACATTGCGTTTTTAAGTTATTATGATCGCTTGTACTAGATATTTATAAATAATTAGTTCTATTTGAGTTTTGTTAAATTTCAAGAACTAAAATCATTGAAGATAAACAAAATAAAATCGATTTGAGGGATTTGTAAAACGCCGAAACACGTCAAAAAGATTTTTCAATCATGATTCATTTCCAATTTACCGTTTTAAAAAATTGAATTGAAAAAATTATGAAAATTGTATGGAAAAGAGTCAATTATTACATATTAAAGTTTAAACTGTTCTGAAGTTAATTTTATTCCAAAGTGTCAAGTAATTTATATCTTTGGGAAAAAGGCAAAAAGAGCTAACAGAAAATATAAATTTAATATAGTTTGCCTAATTATATTGGGCTTTTTCAGGCCAAAAATTAAAAGAAAAGGAAAAAAAACTTTATTTTTTTATATTTTCTGAACAAATTTTAATATTAATTGAATTTTATGCGTGCTTATTATGATAAAATTTATATTTTCTGTTAACCTTTTTTGTCTTCTTTCCAACTATATTAATTACTTGGTACTTTGGAACAAAATTAACTCATTAACCGCGACCGTTGCGTATACGCAACACCAAATAACAATGACACTTTATCTAACTTTTACAGTTATTATCAAAAACTTTGTATGTATTCTTAATTTTTGAATGTTTATGTTTAAGGATAATGGTGTTTTGATAAATTTATCATAAGTTTGTGTAAATTTCTAGAAATGTAAAGTTGTGAAAAAATTCACAAAATTTTTTTAATTAAAAATTCATTAAGAAATATGAAGGTATTTAATTTTTATTTTCTTTTATTTTACACTATTTGACTTGTATTTTAAAAATACTTCAAGAGTTTTTTTGTTAGTATTTTAGGGATATCAATATTTTTGGTTTCTTTTTAGTGTTGCGTAAACGATATCTAAAATAATCGTATATTTACTTTTACAGTAGATGACAAACGGACAATTTTTAACTTTAAATGAAGTACAACACGTCGTAGAGTATGATTTTGAAATTTACAAATTGTGGTAATCGCTCTTGATGTGGGGGAATCGACAGATGAAGAAGGTTTTGACGAAAACCAGTTGAATGTTGATGATTAAATCGCCGAAGTGGCCGCAACTTTTGAGATTATGACAATTAATGTGAGCCGGTCATTAAAAATCGAGAGGGAATATGTTCCTCGCGCGAGTCAACATACACAAACAATCCTATCAATTTTGAATAAAAAGTTATAGAGTAACTTGAGGAAAAATTATTGAAATTGAATCTTTTTATTTTACTTCATATTACTTTTTATATCGTTAAACGCGACTGATGCGTAAACGCAACGGCACTTCCTGAGCCCCTGGACCAATATTGGAGCCCACTCGAACCTTTAAAATCAAATAGGCCTAATTGAGCTTCTATGTAAAATTTCAAGGTTTTTGGTCCACGGGTTCAAGAGCGGCGGTTAATGAGTTAACTTCAGAAAAGTTTAAACTTTGATATGCAATGATTTCAACATACAGGGAAAATTACTCTTTTCCATACAAATTTCAAGCTTTTGTAGAAAAAACGGTGCTCAATTTTTTAAAACGGTAAATTGGGAATAAGGATTGAAAAATCTTTTTGACGTGTTTCGGGGTTTTACGAATCCCTCACATCGATTTTATTTTGTTAAGCTGTGTAATTTTGCGTATGTACATATAGAAAATACGTACAATAAATTTCAATTTATATTAGTCACACTATAAATAGGTAAAACAAGACCAAAAATAAAAATGAAAATTGGATTAGCCTTTAGCAAACCTTTGACTTAATAAAAATAAATAAATTTATTCTCTAATGAAAATTATATTCGAAAATGTGAATGATCGACAGAAAATGTTAGAAATGTTAAAAAACGGCAAACAACGGTACCAAATTATGATCTTTCATTCAAAATAGCAGCGTTTGAAAATGTTACTAAATGCTAGGCCGGATAACAATATATATTGCCTATTATAAATTAAATAAAACTTGTTAAAGTAACGAAATGTTTAGTAATATGCAGAAATAAAAATAATAATTTATTATTAAAAATTATAACCACTTGTTGTGTATGTGTTGTATAGTATCTATACTAAAATTATAAATGAGAAATATAAATACTGAGTAATAAATATTTCCACTTTTCTTGTTTATGTTGTATGGTATTTGTATGAATCATGAATATGATGATGAAATGTATGAACGGATTTTTTCTGAGTAAAAATATTTAAATAGTAAATAAATATCAATTAAATTTGTTAATTATCCAAAAAAATGTAAAATATTATTAGTAATAAAATTAGTTTTAGGCGAATTAAAAGTTAAAAAGTTTATTGTTGAGGAGACATTTTTCAAATTTCAAATGATTTAAAAAAATTACATTAAAATAATATTAATATGAAAAAAATGCATTTATCAATTATTAGATTTTGATTAAAAAATATTGCATGTGATTATTATAATAGAAAAGCTTTAGTAACCAGAAATTTGGAGTCTTCAAGACTTTTCTTTTAAATAAATTTCATTTATTTTAATTCTTTATAATAATGAAAATAAAAGAAAAGTCAAAAGTCAAAAAGTCTCAAAAAGTCTTGAGCGTATATTCATTTTTTTTATATTATTTCGACTATTTCTGAAAAATTAATAAGATACGGATGAAAATTCGTTGCGGCAACATTTTTCTTTTCAAGATCGGATAGACTTAGACTTTTTAAAGGTCATTAACATTTTTGATTAAGAAAAAGACTTTCTAAGATCATAAACTGATTTATTAAAAGTTTTTTCTCGTTTTTTCAGTAATTATATTGTAAATTTTATTCAAAAGCTGAGAGGAAAATAAATAATTGAACTTATTTTAATTCTTTCAGAATTATCAAATCCATTAATCAATAAAATGTTTAATTAAAATAAATAATATTTTTTTAAATAAATAAAATATGTTCACAAAGAAGAACGAAAACTTGAACATTTTCAAATTCATCAAAAACAACATTTGCGTAACAATAATATATGAGTCATTTATAACCACTTTTTTGTCACAAATTGAAAATTATAACCAATATAAATGCATTTAAATAAATATAAATACAACAGGGGCGGTTTGGCAATTAATTTCGGCCCTGGCATTGGTGATTCAGACGGCCCAAATATTTTCCGTGAAGAGATTTTTTTTTCTATTATAATGCTGATCAAATATGCTGAGTTTGAAATAGAAAAAAATCTCCCATTATGTTTTTCAATTTTCTCCAATTTTGAAATATAATATTTTTTTTCTTGTAAATTTTTGTGTTAATTTCATAAAAAACATTAAAAAACAGATACTGTTCATTTTGCAATATTACAGATATAAAACATTATGAGACTGATAAAGTATTTATTTTTTCAAACTTTAAATATTTTGTTAAAAATGCTTCGCAGCCCCGCATTTAGATATAAAAGATTGTGAAAAGCAAAGCGAAATATTAAAAGTTGCATTGAAACATCTGGATGAATGGGGGATCTGATTTAAATTAAATTATTTTTTAACATGAATTAAAATTTATTATGTCCTCAATGTTCACCTATAGACGTTAAACTAAATTTCAAGACGTCAAATTTGATAGGTGAACCCTGTCGGTAATAATTCTCTCCTCTCTTTTTTTAATAAAAAAAATTCTTCTCTTAAAAATAAATCTTGAATATTATCTAACATCAAATTTTCAAATTGATGCCGCCCAATAACTTTATATGAAATAAAATATTGAAAATCGTTGGAATTGATCATTTTTAAAGAATTTTTAATTTTTCATGAAATAATAACATGCATGCCGACATGGGAAACTAAATGCATTTTTTATATAATTTCTTCAAAGGTTTTCATACAGAAATGCGGAGCTGCGAAGCAGTGGAGCATTTGCAATCAGAATAATTTTTATCTCTCTATGCTTTTCATACAGAAATGCGGAGCTGTGAAGCAGCGGAGCATTTTTAATCATAATGATTTTTTATCTCTCTATGCTTTTCATACAGAACATCAAATTTTTTTTATCTCTCTATCCTTTTATACTACCATGCAGAGTTGCTTTTATATCTTGCAATTTTTTCATACCTGAATTTTTGAATATTTGAAGATGTAAAAGCATAGAGAGATAAAAAAAAACATTCTGATTACAAATGCTCCGCTGCTTCGCAGCTCCGCATTTCTGTATGAATAGCATGGAGAGATAAAAAATCATTCTGATAAATAATAGGTATAAAAGGATAGAGAGATAAAATTATTCTGATTGCAAGTATAAAAAGATAGAGAATTTGAGAGATAAATAAACTTCAAAAAAAAACTTCAAGATATCAAATTATTAACCTAATTATAATTAATCAATAAGATTAACAATAAAATAAACTTTTGAACTTTGAAGCAATACAAATTTCTAAAATATTTTGCTTTATTTTTTTTTCCATGTCGACATGTTAATTTTGATCTACATATATGAAAGAGAGAGAGACAGATAAAAATAATTTACATCATCAAACTTTAAAGCCCCGAGAACTTTATAACTAACCCGGCCCGGTTAAGCTCTCGCCGGCCATGATTATCATTCTAGAATAATGATCCCAAGATCATAGAGTTACGACATACAAACAATCTATAACAGTTTTTATGACGAAATCCACTAGAAATTGTTAAAAATAAATATTCAGCCCACTTTTAAAATTTTCTAATAAGTTTTTGATTTTTCGGCCCATTTTACGGCCCAAACCAAGACGGCCCTTCTGGCATTTGCCAGAACGCCCATATGGCCAATCCGCCACTGAAATACAATATTTAAATTATAAACGTTTATTTCTGTATTTTTTGGCCATTTGTTACTAATTTAAAATATAACTTTATAACCAAT
>LN483909.1:0-55884 GCA_900002565.1 Culicoides sonorensis
GTGTCAAAATCATGCTACGTAAAATATGAGCTATGTATAACCCTTAAATATGAAAAATCATTGTGATTTTACATAACTGCACGATTCAAACTATTTTTAACCTCTATTTACGTGATTTGTCTTTTTTATTCTCTTATAATGAATATTTTTATATGAAAGTTATAAAGTCTTCAATTTTATGTGACAACTTCCTCTTTTTATCACATTTTATCTCGTCAAAGTTTATGGTTGAGTAATTTTATGTCATAATACGTCGTTTATCATTCATTCATTCATTTAAACACGGTGAGGTGTTCAAAATTTGCATTGACGATGATCCCGGAAATTTTACATTTTATTTTTAAAGTGAGGTCTCATCACATTCCTTAAACTGACTTTCATGGAAACACACCTCTTTTTTTGTAATAATTGAATTACAACATTCAAGTTCATTGACAATGAATTACAATTCAAAATATTGAATGTAATCCAATACTGATTCAAAAAAAAAAATCCTCATTAGCGTATAAATTTAACCTTAATTGTGTTCTAGAATCTCATAAATCTTTTGAATAACGTGTAAATGCTGACTAGAAAAAATATCATTTAAATTTTTATAACAATTGTTTTGCTTTAAATGTTGTTTTTTTCAATAATACATTACAAAGCTTTAAAATGATCATAAACATCATCATAATATTACAATAAGCTGTGTTTTTTGTATTTCAATTGTACTATTTTTTTAATTCAGACATAAGTAAATTTTTTTCTTAATAATAACAATGATATGTTTATGAGGAAAAAAATTTCTTGTAAATATGATTTCAACCTATGGATTTCAACGTTCATTGTCAAGGTAAAGGCAATTTTTTATTCAGTTTTTGATTCATTTCACGTATACATTTAAATTGCATTAAAAATGCATTGGAAGGTATGCAAATCAATTCATAAAATTTATATCACGTCTAACCTTAATAATGCTATAACTGTAAGTGACATGACATGGAATGAGGAGTATCGTACGTTGAAGAAAATTTTCTTTAGCTCATAGATCAGATGAAATAAAATTTGCTTTGTAAAAAAATTAACGGTTTTTTTGACAACTTTCAGGCTCTGGAGCCTAATTAGAGTCCAGTTAAAGAAAAAATGTATGGTGGCTGACTCTCATGAGCTCCACTTCTTGCCCCAAAAACTTGATCTCGATCCAAGAACTCATCCTGATGTTATGAATTGCATCCTCAAAGTGACGATGGACAAATCGTTTGTAAAAGTGCATTTTTTTACGAAACACACTTTCAAATTAATTTTCATTTCACATAAGCTCATTTCACATAAAAATATCCTCCCACTCACTTATCTTGCATATGAAAAACAATGAATAATTACGATTTTAGACGCAACCAATTAATAATTGCCATGAATGACCTCGCAGACACAATAATACAATCAATACACAATTTAATTTTATCTAATCAGATTTTCAGCATAAAAACATATGAAAATTTTGATACAATGCCAAATTCAATACAATTTTCCAATGATTGTATAACATATTAGAGGAAAATATTTTGTATAATATTTGGATTTAGATTCACATCTTTAGGGAATTAAAATCAAATCGAATTATGATAAATTTGGAATATATTTGATTAAAATTAGGGTTGCCCATTTGATGTTATTTGGAATTTCTGTTATTGATATGAAAATTCCACCATGAAAATGAGAGTTTTCGCAGATTCGGAAATTTCCGCCATTTACCGTGACTATTGCGGGTGTTTTGCGAGACATTTTCAATTCAGAGTGTATTTAATTAAAAAATAAATTGATCTGGCAACCTTATTTCGATTAATTTTAGTATTTAATGAAATTTTTTTTCAAACTTAGCTAGATGATGCCTGTTTTTAAAAAAAATCACATATAAACTGTTCTTCTATCTTAAAACAACTTAAATCTCAATAAATTTTAGTATCAATTGCAAAACACTCTCACTTCACATTACTACTTAAATTTAAATAGACACGTTTTTTTTCTTCTTTATTATTATTTTTCTTACATCATCATCGTCAATAGTAAGCCCAATAAAACTCATCTTTACCGATATTAAAAATTGATTATTGAATCTAAGAAATAAAAAAAAATAATATTCAATCATTGCTATTTAAAAAGAAAAATAAGCACCTGATATCACCTCATATTTTAGCCAGAGGTGTTAAAAATTGATATTTTAACCTATAACATGACGTAACAATTAAAGTCATTTCTGTTTGTGTGCTTCAATCAAAGTCATTAATGCCCGAAGGGAAGAGACGTGTTTTATGTTTTTTTTTTAAATATTTTTATTTTGTGTTGTGATTCAAGATATCGATTTAAATATTTTTGGAAGCGCATACCTTGACACACATCAGTTTCGCACCAGTGATATTTTTTTTTTTTAACAAATAACATTCCTTATACAAAAATACTATCAAAATGGGATATCTTATAAATGTTTTGAATTAAAATAATAATAATAAAGAATTGGCTAATAATGACAATTTTGTACCTGACCATCGCATGCAAAATTGGTCTAGTACACTATTATGCGAAAATAACCCGTTGTTATGAATGGGAAGTGGTGAGTGGGTGGATTATGCACTGAAAATCGAAACATATCCCTTTAGGGTACATTTAAAGTGCGTTTTAATTGCTCACATTTCAAGGTGATTAAATTTCAATGTAAATTTCCAAAAAATCTTCAGCTAATTTCCTTTTCACAGTGTACACATGCCATCAAAAACAAATTTAAAGTAAACTAACAAAAAAAAATCTTTTAATTTTAACACACACATGTTTGCTTGGGTGAACATTCACTTCTTTAAATGCAAATGGATGGTGATGAAGAATAAAAAGAATAAGAGGAGACACGCAAAACGGCGTTTCATTGAAATGAAAAAGAATATTTAAAATTCATGCAATGTGTTGCAAAAAATTCATAGTTTTCATTGAAAGATTTCTAATGAAAAATTAAATTTTAAGAAAAAGAATATTGGAAAATTTATTTGACCTTCATTTTACACCCATTTTGCAAACTTTCATCTAATTTTAATTTAAATTGCGTCTAAAATACGAACATACGAACACATGGTCATTTAAATTCGAATAGAAGCAGTCTCTTATTTTTTTTACTTACTGTTTCGTTTTGGTTTGGATATAATGTTATTATTATTTGCATTTAGATCATCCATTGGAGACTTACCTAAAAAAAATGAAAAGAATTCAATTGAAATGATTCACAAAATTAAAATTACGTTTAAATTTATATTTTTTTATAATCAAGTTCAATAATATGACATTTAAAACTTACATAGCCAAACATTGACATTCCCACTTGGTGTATTTTCTAAAACTTTAATATTAAAATTATAGCCGGCTTGTTGTAAGTCCTTGCGCAAACTCATTGCCTTATCTGACGTGAATGCACATTTTGGTAATAAAAATAATGAATCAAAATCATAAAGGTGTTTCATACTAGTTTTCACTTGGATCATGCTTTATTTTACTTTTTTTATTGTCTTAATTCAAGATTTGCGTTTTAATTTAAAGTACATTTTCTGAAATAATTTTTCATAATTTTATCACAATTAGTCACATAATTTAATCCACGGTTTTCAATCAATCACAAGATTCTAAGATTATTAAAATCCATTTATCGGTCTGTTACTATTGTAATTTACTGTTCGTGCCAATATTTTTCATCTCATAATAATTAGATTGGCATGCTAGATTTTTTTTTTCTCTCTTTTTGTTATATTAAATTTAATTTCAATTCTAAGAACGATCCAGTTCAATCTTGAAATGTTATGATAAAATATTTTATTTTTTTTTTTGTTTTTTTTAAGTCATGTTAATAATCATAACAATAAAAAGTAATCAAATTATCACACATATGTTTGTTTGTACACAACAATGAAAATATTATAATAATAAAAAATACTGTGTGTGTGTTTTTCTGCTTGATAACAATTGTAAACTGACTTGAATATAGTTTTGATTTGTGATGTATACCCACGTTTTGGCAAAATATTTATATTTTGTATACAAATTCATACACACACAGATACACACATGGAAAATGATCATTTATCTTGTTATATAGCGAGTGCTAAATTGTTTTAATTTTGTATTTTAACTGATTCAATGTATAACAAGTACTCTGAATTGTATGCGCGAGAGCAAGAAAAAATAAGATCATATAACGAGAAATTAAAGGAATAAAGGAACAGTGCAATAAATATCGTGTTAAAGAGGAGAACGAAGATTAAGAGTGAGAATGATGAGTTTAAATGAGTTTTTTAAATTAAAAATGGTATTGAAAATTAAAAAAAAAAAAATGATATTTAGAGGAGATAAGTTCAAGGGAGCAGCTGCTACTTTAATGTTTAACTGATCAAGATTTTTTTGCAAATTCTCATGTTATGCATGATAAAGAGAATCAATATAATAGTCATCGACTGATGCCAAGAGAGAGACAAGAAGAAGAGTTTTAGGATAAGGAAATTCATTACTGACTAGGAGACTACTAAAAATGTAGACCGTGATCATGGACGATATAAACGAGTGCGTTTCCAGTGATTTAAATCAGTTTTAATGGAGAAATGTTGAAAATGTCGAAAATTCGTTGTTTTTTAAAAAAATTCGATGTTTTTTTTAAGAAAATTCGATGTTTTATCAAAATTTGTTTCCGCCTACAACTTTCTCATACAAGCTTGTAGTACAAATGGGACACAGACGCCCAGACCGACATCGCGAGTGCCCAAAATACTTCAATCCTTGTCATATCCAAGGAAAATGTGTTTCAGGTGTCTTTAGATCCAATTAAGAAACTTCCTTCAATACCCTCATATTAAAATAAATCATTTTTTTTTTATTTTAAAACCACATAAGAGAAAGTGTCAAAAAAAATAAATACATGACAAGACAAATCATCGTCACACACAATTTTTCTTTTGAAATTTGTATTTTAACTTCATATTTAGTTTTTTTTTCACTGTTTTGTTGAAAATACACCTCAATCTTTAAAATCAAAGTATTTCATTGTGCATCCATCACTAAAACACGGACACAAACAAAAAAAGAGTAAATTATTAACAGCAACTTGTTAATAGCTGTTAAAAGACCCATGTCGAATTGCAATGCAGAAAATAACAAAAATGACATGTAAATTATATGCCTTGAACAATAAACATCACCGAGGAGAAAATGAAGAGGACCACACCTTTTGCATACAACAAAACTTTTTACTATTATTTTACAGCAAAATTATACAAGAAATTTTTTTTTTCTGTTATTTTAAATGAAGAAGAACTGACTCATAATAAATAATGATTACGAAGAATTATTAATTTAATATGACATGACAACGATATAAATGTAATGTGTGATGATAATGATGAGTCATTTTCAAGTCATCAATATTTGAAGTGCATTTTTATCGCATCTCATTTCAATGTAAAGGTAATCAATTGATATTTCTGTATAAAATTCGATCCTTTTCATTGAATTTAATTGCAGTGTTAATCGAACATTTGTTTAGAAAACTAACTTAAAAAAATAATAATAACAATAAACAATGACACCACTAGTGCTCACTTGTGGTTAAATTCACGTGATGAAAGTACCTTTCAAAAACTATAACAATAATAGTTTTGTGCTTGCCATTTAAGACAACAATAACAATAAAAATAATAATAAACATTAAATAATATTATTATACGTGGTTTTTTTTTGTGTTGAATGTATGTGCAAAATTAAATTAAATTGAAATTTTTCCTTCCATTTTCTCTCCAAGTTAATTGAATTAAAAATGACACAATATAAGATTAAATGGAGTTTTTGTATGGTTATTATTGTTGAAAAAAATAAAATTAAGATGGAGACAAGCATGTTTAAATTAATGTATTTTTGTGTTATTTTTTTTTAAATGGTATGACTTAAATGTAATGACATGCCTGTGACTGTAAAAACTTTAGTTTAGTGAATGTTTATTGAAATTAATACTAAACAGTGATCATGAATTTCATATTTAAGTGCATTTTAATGACAATATTCACATAAGCCACTTATTGTGGGCCACAAGTCCCTGACTGACAGGGGCGGATTAAAAATTACTAACGGCTCTGGCATTCTGTGTTATTTTCTTCAAAATTAACGCTAAACTTAACTTTTACAAGACAATTGACTGCGGCTTTTCTGGCATTTTCCAGATTGCTCGTATGGTCAAGCCGCCACTGGCCCTGACAGCACATTTCAAGCCACCATCATTGGACTTTAACTTCGAAGATGTTCAGTTTTGTCTCTAAACAAGAAACATTAAAGCAAAACGGGCTCAAAATCGCATTTTCACTAGAAATACGCACTAAAAATTAAAAGATTACATTTAACATGTAACTTTTTCTAATTCTTCAAAATGATTTTTTTTTGTAACTCAAATAATTCTTTTTTTAATTTCAAATAATACAATTTAATAATAATTTTACACAGTATTTGATGATATAAAGTGATTTATTTAATATTATTTTCATAATTCTCTTATTGACAATGAAATAAAAAAGAAAGAAAAGTTAATGTTTAGTTTCATGCTGTTACAACACAGTCTTTTTACTGTTTTTGTGAGTTTTATTTTTTTTATCAATTTCTGTATAAATTTTTTTAAAAGAAGACTTTTTTACATAGAGATTTCAAATAGAGTGATTTTGGCTAAAACACAACAAAAAAAATAAAGCACGATTGTGATTTGATTCGATACATGAGGAAATGTCTTTGACTTTTGTTTTTTACACACAAAATTTTTATTTATCAATTAAAAAAAGGCAGAATTTCTTTGTTATATAGCAAGAAATTACAAGAAAAAAAATAAATTAAGTTAGTTTTTACTTTCAAAACGTTTTGTTTTCTTAAAATAAAGGAAAAAAACATAAAATTAGTATTGTTTATGTTTTGGAACAATAACATTAATTTTGTTTGCTTATATTTTGTATCACGTATGTGATTTTAAACATTAAATTTTGAATTGTTTTTGGTAAAATTTTTATGTTAATAATAATAATAATATTCTACTTTAATATATATTTTGAGTACTGTTGGTGTTGTGATGATGATAATGAAAGTGAAAAAAAATTGTCATTATTTTTGTTTTTGTCTGTCATTTTAGAAGAAAGTTAAACGAAATGATTCAATTTCAATTACCCTGTAAATAAAATTCTTCTTAATTTTAACCGTTAACTCGTAGTTTCAAGGCGTTTCTGAAATTTAGAAGATTTTTTGTGTCACAATTTATGAAAAAACTTTAAGCATAGTTGGGCCATTTAAAATGCAGAATTTTAACCACGTGACGTTTTATTATAGTCTTTTTCAATGGAATTCAGTTCATTAAATCATAAAAAATTGAGAAATTGTGAATAAATTTGAAAATTACGGAAATTTTTTAAAGCAAGCATTCTAAACCAATAAGCATGTCACGTCTCCGGCCATTAAACTTTAAAATCTTTAATGTTTCTTTTTTCGGCTACTCAATTTGAGTTTAACTGCTTGGGATGACAGGATAAAAGCTAAGTCTCTTAGATGATGATAACGGATCTGCACAATGGGCCCGACTGATGGCCTGAGTGCAGGCTAAATAACCGCTGTCACGTCAAACAAAGCGGTTTTAAGATCAGTCTAAGACTCTGAAGGAAATTTCGTGACCCTGATTTCCTCATTTTTAAGCATCGGGTATTTTCACACCACAAGGTAATTTCACTTAAATTCAATATGAAATTAATATTTTTCTCTAATATATATATTAATCCCCTTCTAATTATCTTCCACATTGAAATCAACTCACTGAATAATAAAAATTAAACTAGGTGCCAAAACAAGGTCAATTTCCTTTTCCATTTAAATTCACGTTCAAAACTCTTGCTATCGCGATCTGTAATTTGATACACGTAACTTTCAAGTAATTAAGTAACTTCTAAACACCGTTTATTGTGCACTAATAACAGAAAATGCATATAATACAAGTCAAAAAGTCAATATAATACTTTTTTTTTTTTTTAAGAAGCCTCATATTTCCATTTCAATTTCAATTTATATATTTATAATTTTCTTTTTCTTTACACTAAATTAACATTATTTATAAATTTAGCTTACTTATGAATGTATATAAAAATAAAAGATATTTTTCTACTTCCTCGATAATCCAATTACGTGATTGAATTTCTCATATTAATATAACATAATTTTTTTTTCAGTATCATTATCATAAAACAGATACAAATATAAGTGATATTACTTTTTTTTCTTTTTACATTTAATAGTTTTTCTTATTAATTTAATTTAATTTAATGTTGTGTAAATAAATTTTATTATTATTGAGTTTCTCCATGTAGCTTATGGTATTTTTATTTCAAAATGAAAAAATTAAAAAAAAAAACGTTATTAATTTTAATTGAAAATTGATTATAAAATAATTTTTCCAAGCAACTAACTTTAAAGTGTTTTTTTTTCTTTATGTAAGAGATTTATTATTGTGAAAAGAAAAAGAAAATATAAATCATAATAAAAATAATTACACCTCACACTTTATTTATAACAATAATATAATTTTTATAACCGCACAAACACACGCATTTACTTGATGCCATTTAAAAACATTTGATTTAATGATTTTGTATCATTTCAAAGGAAATATCAATTAATAAAAAAAAATGAAAATATAAATTATTTTTTTTTTTAATTTACTTCGTTGCACTCTTAAATCGTATTAAATGTGCGTAATTTAATCACATTGATATTCATATGTGGGGTAATTGTTTCAATTAAATTTCTTTTCAGTCTTGGTTTCATTTAACGATTTTCAAAGAAAAAGTAAAATTATAAATTTAACGTAGACGATGCTTTGAATGTTGTATGGCACTATTTTAAGGTTGATCTCAAATTATGATAAACTACTTTTTAGTGTTTTTCTTTTCATTTTCAGGACAATTGTCATGCGCATGGCTTATCATCATTAAATAATTTTCTTTAGTTGATTTCATTTTCTTTAAGTGACATAATTTTTTTCATATCCATATGAAAATCATCACGAAACAGACCGATCGGATAAAATTTAGGTCATATAAACACCATAATTACCAGCAATTTCATCATAATTTGGTCATTTTCATAATCAATTGGAAGATTTTTTTTACCGGAAATCAATAGTTATGTTTTAATATTACATAAAATTACGCACTTTCAAGTGATACATCTTCATTTTTTCGTTTTCTTTGCATGACGTACACTGAAAATATTACAAAACACCGATTTGAGTGACTTGAATTGATATATTTTTAATTTATTTCACGGACTTGAAACTGATTTAACTTCAAAAAAAGAAACATATGAAAAAAAAAGTTAGTCACGCATGTTTTGGTCCCTTATGATATTCATATAACGAGAAAAAAAAAGTAAAAGGGCCAACTATTGTGCAAATTTAATACGCATCGCGTTTCAATTTTTATATTATTACATTTAATATAGTGAAAACATAATAATAACAATTTTTTTAATGATGATGATGATGATGAAGATCGTTTACGCATGACACAAGTTACACACATATTACATGAATTGTATCACTTTTTTGATTGTGTGAACTAGTGCACGCAGTTAAAAAAATCACGACATTTAACTCAAATATGGTTGGTCTAGTAAATTTAAAAAAAAAAACTTGCATATCAAAAGCCACATGTGCTGTTCACGTTTTTGATGGTTAAATTAGTTATTTTTTTATTGTTTGTAAGTTCAAAGGTCAGAATTTTTGACAGTTTCATCTTAATTTATCCTCAGTTAGTTATATCACGTTTTTATGCCCCCCTCTCTTTCTTTCTCATTTTAGCTCATCAAAGAATTCAAAGCCCTGTCTTGGCATAAATCAATATAATTTAATTAAAACTGACAGTTTTCTTCGTGTATGGACGAGTTCATTAACAGTCTCTTTATAAAAAAAAAGAGTTCTTTAATTTATTTTTTTTTTTGTAAAATAAATCCCATTCAATTGATTTCCTTGACACTATTCAAACATTACATGTGATGGCATTTAAAATAAAAAATAAACCACGTGTTTTCTCTTCTTGCTTATTTTTTTCCTCTAAAACCTGTAAGTCAGTTAAGCCAATTGTCGTGATCAGTGTACCCTAAAGCTCACAAGCATAATAAAATAAAACAAACAATTGTAAATCACTTAAGGCAAAATTACACACTTAACTCTAAATTTGTGACATAATCCAAGTAAAGTCAGAATCACATATTAAATGTAATTTCGTAGTAATTTGAGGTTCATTCCACACCTTTTAACATTTCTCAAGGTCAAGTCCATGATCGTGAAACAATAAAAAAAAAGATAGAATAATAATAATGAAATGTTATTATACACAAATTTGTTTCATCACTCACCGATTTCGGATCAAGAAACCAGATTAACGAAGGAGAGAAAAAAACGTGCCAAAATTTTATGTTTTTTTGTCATTGTCGCGTCATGTTGTCTAGAAGTGAAGTCAATTAAAATATGGACACTTAAATCATGAATAGGACTTTAAATAAATGTAAAACAAAGTAATCATTTTATTGGGCTCTGATTCAAATGAGATAAAACAATCTTTAAATTATATTTCAATTTTGGTTATTTCCTCAAAGTCAAATTCAAATACAAACAAATTTTCTCATATAAATAAACCGGTGTATATTTAATTAAGATTGCTGTGCTCTACAAATATTTTTTATATATTGAAATGTAAATAAAGGTGATCTCATTTTTAATATTAATAACATTGAATCAAATGCTATTTTTTTATTTTTTATACATTTTATCACGATACAGGTCAGATATTTGAACAAAAAAAAAACACCGGTGAGTAAGAATTATAACAGAAATATTTTTTTTTGATAAATGATATTATTTTTTATAATTCCTTAGAAAACTTATATTTATTAGTAAGGTTTTATTTGGAAATGCAAATTTTTGGTTCTGAAAATTAATCGCAATGCTGATTTATGAGACTCATGTAAGTAAATTTATCGAACTGTGAATAATTTAATATGATTTATTTCAGTAAACGTCAAAATTTTGTATAAGAAATGTTTAAATGTCAAAAAGTAAATTCGCAACTGCATTCCACTCACAACAAGCTCCACACGTTCAACAACAATTCACAAATGCACCAAATTCACAGTTAGCTTGGGAGATGAAGCTGAGGTGCCAGACTCACATGGGTTCAAAAATCTTACTTCAGTGTATCACTTTTCAAGCAAAATACGAACTTCACACAGTGTCTGAACACACATTCAATAACTCATAACAATCAGCATCCACAAGTCATGTAGTAACTAAATCAAACTTTACCATCATCTTAGAAACTACTGCGAAATATATCATAAATCAGAAGGATTCATAGAGTTATTGTGGGGCAAAAACAGGATATGTGTACCTGGAAGTACTGTAAAGAGCGAAAGTATAGCTTTTACTTCATAATTGGAAGAACCGATCTTTTTTTATTAAAACAACATCCGAGCTTAACCGATCTCAAGGCCTAGATTGCCTGGATAGATCATTAAAAGGTTCAGAAAGCTGATTCTTAGGCAATATCCCAAATTCAATAGACCATTCTTGGAATATGATCAATAGTCAAATTTCAGCCCTTTAAAAAAAATTTAAAGTATTTACAAATAAATTCATCGGCAACGAAGAGTTAATTCAATTATTAACAAAAAATAATTTAATATAACAATACAAACTCAACGATTAACCGTTTTAGAGATTCCTGTCAAGATAAAAAACCTTCTTTATTAATCTTTTAATTAATTAAAATAGCTAAGTGGTTCAATCATGCGCTTGCTTTGTTAAATTTCAATTTAATAACAAAAAAAATACTTCAAATGAATTGAAATGAGTATTTTTTTTATGAACACAAGCCACATGTTTGTAGATCACAATCAACTGTGCTAGATTTTTATCATCAGTTCATAATAATAAAAAAAAATACTTTCTTATAGAAAAAAAGCTATTTTCTTTTAAAACCTTTGAAAGAAGGGGCACTAACCTTTCTTCACTTTACATGAACATTAATATAATTTTATTGATTTTTTTTTTTAGTTTCATCATGAAACAAGAGCCTTTCTATTATGTTTTATATTTTTTTTTTTGTAATATGAGGCTACGGACATGACATCGATTAGTAATAGAATGACATTTTTTCTTTCCTTGCTTTACATAAATATCACCAAGCCATAATCATTTAACTATCGAATAAAGTAGAAAAAGGTCACGATATTGTTTTATTTGAATTGTATCATTTCGAGAGAATTCACTAGAGGAAAAGAAACAGGGAGCGAGAGAGAGACTTTGATCACTCAATGAATCGCCTGATACTCCCAAAAAATTAATCGACAATTAACTAAGAAAAAAAAAACATTTTTTGTGAACCTCTCAAAATGAAAATAAAATAGTTTGAGCCTAATTTATTACTATCTGACGATTACCTTAAAAAAAAACTGTTTCATGTCAATGTACCTTCACATTTTTATAATACATCGACGTATATAATATAAAATACTAATCATTACCATCCATTTTAGGTACAGTACATGAAAAATATGGCATGACATCAACTTGTTCAAATAAAAATTGTGTTGATATTTGTAATTTGTATGGACAATTATTCAAAAAAAAAATAATATGAATTGAAAAATAATATCAATACTAATGATGATAGTGATAATAAATACACATGGAACTTGTAAATTTAGTTGTAATTGTAGTTCAATGACTTTTATCTCTCATCATCATCATCGTGGTCGTCATTACAATCAGAATTTGTATGTAAAGGAATTTGATTCAATAAATACATTATTCATTCTGGGAAAAAAGAATTTCAAATCGATGTTTCTGTAATAATGTGCCTGTAATCCTATTACATTACTATTATTACTATGGGACTGATTTTCAATGTGATCAATAAGAAAAATGTTGAGATTCAATTACAAATAAGGAAATAACTATGCAGAATATGAAGATGACATGATTGACAGGTTATTGATGTGATAAAATGATGAAAGTAATTTGATTACAGTTAAATTTGAGCTATGAGATACGAATGAAAGTAATGAGGAGCCCTTATGTTATGTTATGATAGCGTACTAGCCAGGGATCGAACGCAGATTCCCAAGATCACCTCAGCCACTTTATATCTTTGGGCTTTTTGTAATCCACATACATCGTTCTGTATGTACTAGTGTTGTCTTATCCTAATTAATGTGAATATTGTCTTTTTCTCGCATCGTGATAGTACTATGGATGATTCAGACATATGACAATCTTATGAAGCGTACTTTTGGTAAATGGTCACCCATCCAACAACGAGCATTATTCACAGCCGTGAGGCTATGACTTCTTGGTGCTATTTTTTGAACTGCCCAAAATCATTCACAACAATCAATGAGTTTCGTAGATGTTTCATTTCAAAAGCATAAGTCACATTTTCACCTTAAACCAACCTCTTCACGAATATTTCTATCTAAAATTCACATCTCACATAATCCACCTAATAACACTGCTACCAGTCAATTTAGCACGTCAATTAACATCTGATCTGTTGATTATTTTTTTTATAAAAAAATTGAATTTAAATAAGTTTGCAACAATAATAAATTGATTGAGAAATTATCGCTCAACATCAAAAGAAGAAAAATTCGCTAATTTCATTAAATAATTTTTTAGAAAATTTGTAATGAAATATGAATTTCGTGTGATTTCAATCATCGTTTAATGTAAAAATTCCACTGAACAATTTTAAAGATGCAATTTCCATTATTTTTGAAAAATGAAAAAAAAAACACAACAAAAAACTCATTCATCTTAGACACGATTTCTGCGTTATTCATTAATTTGTTGCAATCATAAAACAATTCTTCAAAACAAATTTTAGCATGTGTTTACATTTAAACATACTACAAAATATTAAGAGCTTTAATTGCATTTAAGTATTTTTTTTCTTTAATTTTAATGTAAAGTTGTTTTGTTTTTTCATTTTAATTTTTTTAATGTACTTGCACTAATTGATTCAAACTACTCATTCATATACATTTTTAATGTGTATGTGTTAATTATTTTGGAATTTTTCTATCCATATTCATATTATAAATTACGTAAAATTAGTTTCTTACAATCATTGAACATGTTTAATTTTGTGTTTTGATTGAATTTTGAATTAAATTATGTGCCAATAGTTAATAATTCATATAAAATTGCCATAACATGTGTTTGTTTTGATTTATGTGAAATTTCACTTGTTACATATCATTTTTTTTATCATGTAATTGTAATTTGATACCCTTGTTTAAATTTTATTATGACATTTAAATTTAACTCACTGAATGCACTTTATTTTGGATTTAAATTCAATTCAATGACGTTACAAGAAATTTCAATGCACTTTTAATTTTAATTTTAACACATGATTTGCATTTTTATTGTTTTATAATAATTATAATAAAATTTTTTTCTTGGTTCATTAAAGTTTAATTATTTTACTTGTGACTCACTCACATTTCCGTATTATAAAATTATTTTTTTTGATGTGAATGATTGATTGTCAATCAATTTTTTTGGTCGCGATTTTTCATATGAAATTTCAATGAGAAGAAAAATATTACAACCATCAGTTACAAGCTATAATGATAAACTGTTAAGAAATGTTATGCTGAACAATAACAAAACCGTACACACTCGAGTTTTTCGTATTTTTTTGTATACATTGAGCGTTGTTTTCTTTGCGTCAACGTACATGCGTCGTCGTAATACTCAAATGCCTTCATACACACAAAAAAAATAATAATAAATTCAAAAGAAAATTGAGTAAATATATTTTAATATACATTGACTATTATTATTATAATTTTTATACTATTATTGTGTTTGTATGTAAAAATGACGATTATTTTAATAATATGAAAATGAAATTAAAATCGAATTGAACCTCATTTGTAAGGAGAACTAATGATAATGGTGATTAGCTTAAAAGACCGAGTGAAAATTAATGATTTAAGTTCAAAATGACTTTGCAGAAAAAGTAAAAGGAAAATTGGTTTTCCTTGAAAAGTTCTTATGTGTAAAATTTTCCTTGAATATAAGTTTATTTTCATTATTAAAAGTAAGAATAGTAATAAAATTCTTGAAATACAAAGCGTGAAATGTAAATTTGACCTACATAAGGAAAATGGGAGTCGAAAATTATAATTAAAGTAATTTAACACTATAATTTTATTATACACCACATGGCTCACTCAGTAAATGGTCTTTTACGGGGTTAAATTAAAGTTCATTGCCGATTTTGAAAAAATTGGTGTAACATAGTCGTTCTGCGACTGTGTAAGGTTCTACGCGAGGATTGCGGGACTTTTACAGCTTACAGTGTAATTTTTCCTGGGAAAACCTTTATTATATTAAATTTGTGAAACTTAATGAAGATGGATTTGATGACCTTGAAAATATAAGAACCTTTATTAGAATCACACGTGTAAAAAAATACAGAGACGGGCTTACGAGAGGGGTGTGGAAAGCGGCAGTGACAGATTGCAACTGTATTGTGGCAGCAAATCATATTTGTATGAATTGAACATTTTGACAGTTAAATTTTGAGTTTTATGTACACATTGGCCCATCAAGTGAACATTTCTAAATTCGTCCCTGGTAAAATGTTTAAAAAATTTTCAATTTATTCAAATGGAATCGACTAAGGCTACGTAAAATGGCAGACACTGAAACTAAACCTGAATATTAACTCTCTCCTAGAATTTTTCCATGAATTTTGCATCAAATTAGTCATTTACGCATCATCCCATTAAATTACCCGTTCATTATCCCTCAATTTGAATTTAATTCCATTTAATTACTTGTTAACTTATTTATATTTTTTCTTTTGTTTTTTTAAATTAAACACTTGAATAAATACAAAAATGATAAGAAAACTAACATAATATAGTCATAAATGTTGAAAAAGGTGCAAATATTTATTTTTATACAATATTTTTTTATTTTAATTTGATAACAGAATTGTTGTAATACAGGTGAAATCAAAAGATTTTTGTATTTAATTCAGGTATACTTTGATTCTACGTACACAAATCAAAACACATGTTCATTAACAATATTTTTTATTTTTGCTTATCAGTTTCATTCAAAAAAATTACTAAAATTTTGATTGAAAGAATTGTAATGGAGACGCCTTTCAATTTCTTACTTTTCAATTTTTTTCTTGAATTATTTTTTAAACACACTTTCCTCATAAACTTTTACTTATTTTTACTTTTATGATTCATTTGCAAAACAGATATATTTTTTTTTCAATGTGTGATCATTAACATTTTCGCGATTTTCTAGGAAAACAGTTTGCATACGTGACATTAAAATAAATAAACACATCGATTCCGGTCAAAAATCAGACGAGCACTAAATGGTATGGACACAATTCGGTTGATGTTTACTCGACATATAACGTGAATATAACACAGAAAATTTTGTATATTTTATTTTTATTTTAATACAATGTGTATGATTGTGTATATTTTTGTATAATGAAGAAAAAAAATTGCAAATTTATGATTGCTCTGTTGTTACTTTTTTTGTTGTATTTTTTTGAATTGAATTCTAAATGAAATTTATTTAAAATTTTAGGAAACTTAACAATTGAATGGTGAAAGAAAGTGCATTTTAATGAAAATTTTTTGAACCAACTGGGAGTGTTGAGGTTACTCGTGGAGTCAGCAAGCAGAATATCGGGGTGCTATGCTGGCTCTTGAAAAATTTAGCCATTTCTTGACAAAAGCGGAAAGAATGAGCGCCAACAATACTCTAAATTTACAAACCGAAGAGAAATGCGCCTAAAATACATTTAAAAAATAAAACTTTAATCCCGCAATCATCCTACATATGCCTCACAAGCGTCAAGTAAACAAACTATAAACGGGAGGAATCGCCAATCACTGTGAGGCGTTTTCAACTCAGACAGACAAACAAAGTGTCCCTGAAAGCGCATTTTTACTTTAAAATCGACTTAATATGTATCCATTTAATAATTATAACAATAGATACGACGAATTTCTGTGTGAACAAAATGGATGTCAATGAATTGAAAATAAAGAACACATCAAAGGTGGTTAACGTGTGGGTTTGAATGAGAATTTTACATAATAGAGATTAAGGTTTTAAGAATAATCTGTGATCTATTAATTTTATTTCTTTTTTCTTTGATCTTCTTGATAAATTTTACATTCAAAAAAAAAAATCAACAGTGGCCTTGAAAATCCCCAATCAAATCCACTCAACCTTTGATAGGTCTTTCACTTTTATTTTACAGTTAATTGAAATAAAAAGCCAATGACCATTGACCAAAACTAGCTCATCTAATATCAATGAAAAAAAATCCTCATAATTATATCATTTGAAATGTTACTAAATTTTTAAATTGACTTCCATTTTACATCCAAACTAATTTAAAATATGTGTAAAAAAAAAACTATTTAACAATAATAATCATTATAGCAATAAAAAGCAAATTAAAATTTTATATGGTGCAATTTCTATTTGATTTGATACGATAATTTATTTACCTTTTTGTGTGTGTGTTCATTTCATTTCATTTCATATGAGGTGGTTAAAATCCCCTAAAAGCATTAAATTGGCACAAGTTGCTTTGGAAATTGTGGTTTTTTTTAAATGAAATAAAATAATATAAGATACAAAAGCATTTTTTTTTCGGTTGAAATCTGAATTACACAATAAAATGCACATATATATAAAATTTAATTTAATGAAATAAAGCTGTGTATAAGGTCGCTTTCTAAATGTTTGAAATTTATTGAAATTCAACTGTATCAAATTTTATATAATAACTAGAAACCTTTTTATTGTAATTGTTATGTTAATAAATTGTCTGTTTTCTCTATCTATTGTCATTTTTAATTTAAATTATAGCTAATTATGTATGAATTTATAGTCCGACAAATATAAATTGAAATTTTTCTAAAAGGTGCGTTCGATGAGCAAGTGTCACTTGTACTCATCCAGAGATTTTTTGTATGAAAATATGGTTTAGCTAAACAAAATTTTGCTTATCGAATCTTTACAATTTTTGACGTAATCAGGAATCAAAATATTTTTGTATAAGTGAAATTAACGTAAATAAAAATTGTTATTTTTTGTTTTAAAATGTAGTGTTCTAAAAATCGAAAGCTGAAATTGAATGTTTTATTATATTCAACCTGTTTTTTCTGAAAAATTGTCAAATTGACTGAAAACCAGGTGAAAATAAACAAAATTTAGTGAAATTTCCATGACGTTCGAGTGAAATTTAAAAATTAAAATATTGTTTATTCATTCTAAAAATGATCAAAACTTTTATTTTTTTCCTTAAATTTCTTAAATATGTGCAAAATCATTGTAAAAAGTCGTCTCTATCTCAATCAAACCCAAGTACGGCCCCGCACAAAAATTTCAATTTATATTTGTCAGACTATATTTTTACAATAATAGTAAAAATAATAATTAAACTACTAAGGCAATGATTGGTCATGTATTTTGTAGACAAGTCGTAGCCTTAGCACTTGTTTTTCTTGGCAAATGTTTTGAAATTACATTTAAGTGTAAAAAAAAATAAGTGTTTATATGAATTGACTGTCATCAGGTAGTTATTTGTATGGTTGCTTAAATGCCCTGTTAATGCATGACCTGATTGGCACGTGACATGATCATTTTCTGAGTAGTTTTAACTCTGAAAATACATTAAATGAATAGTTTTCTAGAAGAAAATCGAAATCTCAAAAAAAATTTTCGTAACAGAGTACGGAATTGTGTCTTGTCTAAGCAATATCAGGGAAAACGCCTATGATGATGCTTACATAGAATTAAAAACACAATTAAAGTGAACACACAATGATAAAATTTAATAATTAATTTCACTGACATCATCCACGTTTCTGTTTTAACTACAAATATTGTTTTGTGTTTATTTGTTCATAATTATTCTCTTCATATGTGTGTGTGTTTGAGTGTTTAAACGCACTTTGGATTAAATAGAGCATCAAATAATTAACATCATCTCTATTTTTTTGTGTTTTGTTTAATTTTCTGTTGAATTAACATACTTTCTATCTCATTTTAATTCTTATCGTAATATTTGATCAAAACGCAGCAAGTGAGCTTCAGTGTAAATTTTGTTTTTATCAGATGAAAATAGAAAGGGAAAAAATCTGGAGTGGACTCATTTGAATGTTTGAGATTCAATGAACTTATCCCGGATTTAAAAAACCAAACCGCATTCCAATTCGCCATTCAGAGAGCATTATGAGTAGAAGAGTGACAGTGAGCAAACTTTCTCTCCAAAAGGATTGTAATTAGAGAATGTCCAGTGCAGTGGTTAGAGTGTTGGACGATAAATCTTGAAGCTGGCAGTTCGATTCTCACTCCAGCCATTTGACTGTACAATCTCAAATGTCCCTTTTTCCGGCTACTTAATTTGAGTTAAAGGCTAGATAAAGATGGCGACTGCGTGGGATGACAGGATAAAAGCTAAATTCTTCGGATGATGATAACGGATATGCACAATGGCCCCGACTGTTGGCCTGAGAACATGCTTAATAGCCGCCCTACAAATCTTATCTGATCTCCAAAAAGGAAATTGTGCAAATTTCATTCCCCATTCTTCTTACAATTAAATGCAAGTTTTCATTGAAATCAAACGACCCATAAAAATATTCAAAGTGACAAAACTTATGAAAGTTTGCATCAACTCATTTACATTGTTGAGAGTTGGAACAATTCCCAAAATTTCACTATACAAAATCACTCATATTGCACATAACTGTCATAAAGCAAAAAAAATAAAACAAATTATTCACGCTGCATTTAAGATAAAGGTTAAATGAAATGCTTTCCATTCAAGTTATGAATATTATGTTAAAAAAATAATCATATTCCATTTAAACGTAATAATATGATACAGTTATCATTTTTTTATAATGAATTTAAATTTCATTGACAAATATTTTGATATAAAATTTGCATATTTCCTTTCAATTTAATGCAATTTGCATAACGTTTGCCATATATAAATTGAAAGAAATAATAAAAACAATAACAATGACAATGTGATATAGATGTCATCAATTATTTGCCATTTATAATTCTTTGCATTCCTTTTACGTTTCAAAAGATAAAATTAAATTAAATCCCCATTAAAATTGTTGAGGTGCATTCTTTTATTAAATTTTTTGTATGATATAAAATTTGTTTTTCTACGACTTTGGATGTAAATTTTTGATTTTTTCATAAAGTTCGTTCAATTTGGAGACCGGTTGGCTGGTAAATTTTCTATTCTCTCATGAGATTTTCCAAATATCACATTTTTTGACTCCTCAAATTGTATCGAAGGCTCGATAAATGTGGCAACTACTTCGAATGACAGGATAAAAAACATTCCAAACGGATTTTAATTGACCAGCCTTTTTAATGGACTTTGTCACGGGTGAAAAAACTTAATTACATTTTTTTTTCTTTTCATTTTATTACACACTTAACTCATAAAATGAATTTCAAATGTATTAAATTACAAGGTAAAACAAAAAAAAAACCTAAACATAATTTTGAAACATAATCTTTTAATGGAATATAACATAATTACATGATAATTCAATTGCATTTCTTCATTACAAGACAGATAATATTGCAAACCTATCAATGAAAACTAATGATTTTCATTAGTGCAATTTATATCTGAAGCACAATCTCAACAATTCTTTAATAAATTACAAGTTTTAATTGGTTACCAATAATAACAATAATAATTACACGCACCCATTAATAATAAATGAGAATTTTAAGTGAATTTGGTTTTCCTTTCATTTCATTTCATTTCATTTCAACATTAAAAAGAAATTTATTTTTATTATTAAATCATTAATTTTCTTTCTTCATTTCATTTTAAAACTAAGATTTATCTCAACAAAGCATCTGAATACTTTTTCATTGCAAAAATTGTATTTTATTCATATGATGTAGATGACGCTGAAAAAAAAACATATAAAATGCATTTAACTTGACATGGAACGTGTGATGATGATGCGATAGTTGGAATGTCTTAAGCTGACATAAATTAATGCGTTGCAGTGTCAGTTTAAATCAAATTATATATGAAATTTATTGTGTAAATAAGAAAAATATCAAACAATGTGTCACAAATGTTTTGTAATTTATCAAATATTTTTTTACTGCACTGGGGCATTCAAAGTGGTATGAAAATGCAAAGAATTTACCATTTTTACCACATTTGGCATTGATTTTTAAAAAAAAAAAATGCGATATTGCGGACAGTTGTCCGTCTGTATCACGATCCTTAGGACAAAATTGCATAGAGAACTCACACTATTGAAATTTTTTTAGGCGAATTTTGTGTCGATTTGAGATAGTCCGTGTCCGTTTGTGGTTACTTTCAATAAAGTTCAAAAATTAGATTAACGGAAATGCGCTCGCGATTATCATTCACGATCTTGTTTAACAATGTTTACCTTAAATTCATCACAAGCTACATGAGCTACAAAATTCGAGTTTCTTTGTCAGTCCCAAGGAATGGAGTCCATTTAACGAGGGAATCGTGTAGAGCAAAGGAGCCCGAGCGATGAAATCACATTTTCCACCCCTCTTGACAGTAAAATCATGTAAATTTAACATGTTTCTAATTCGATGAATGTCTTTTCACAATTTGATTAATTATATTCTTTAGTATCAGACACATGTTTAGAAAGAAATGAACATAAATTGATGCAATTTAATCCGGTGATGATATGTGTTGTCACGTAATAATAACATATTATTATGTTTAGTGCCTAACATGACTGTTTCATGCGAGTAAAATGAGAAAGACTTTTATTTTCATATATTGCAAAAAAAAATGAATGTTAAGATGAAATGAAAAAAGAAATAAAATAAAATAAATTATATTTAAATGAAAACAAACACATCACATGAATAAACACAAATAATTTTTTTTTAACACGTAAAATTACTATTATGATTATTAAAAGTGTGAAATGAGCAATTTTAATATGAAATTTCATATAATCATGATAATTACTCGTACATTAGCATGAACAGCATCATCATCATCATCATCATGATACAGAGATTAATTTCATTTGATCAAGTTTTTTTTTTACTGTTAATATAAATTTGATTGAATTCAATTTTGAATATCGTGTTAATTTTGAATTTAAATTCCATTGAAGTTGTTTGAAGAGTATTTTAATTAACAATTTTTATTGAATTGGAGATTTACTGTAAATGTGTTCTAAGGGAAATTGCATGAATATGCGTCAGAATATGAATCCCTTAAGGATTTATCACCGTGTTGAAATTTCCTACGAATTTATTTTAAAAATTCTATTCTAAAAATTTATATTATTTATATTATTAATTATAAGTAAATTTCACTTAAAATTAAACGATTTCTCATAATTTAAAGCAAGATTCATCTAAACAAAATTTTCTGATTTTTTACCATATGCAATTACAATGAAATGCAACTTTAACATTTTTTCTCCCTTTCTATCTTCACGTGTTTCAAATCATTTAACTTTATATGTGATACTGTTCATAAATTTACACACAAATAACAACGAAATGACTGATCGTTTTATGATACAAATTGAAAAATAAATTTCCATGAGACATTATGCAAAAATAAGATTTCAACTATTAGATAAACTTTCAAATGCAAATTCACAGTGATAAATTATCGTCATCATTAAATTGAAATAAAACATTGTTTGAAATTACGTTTGTCTTTTGTATCAATTTCTTCTAAATTTGTTATTGATTGGACATGCTTTTGTTGATAGTTTTTGTTTTGCTTAAATGTGACGTAACAATGCAACATTTAAAAGTTTTAAATTCCTCTCACTTTGTTTCCTCATGTGATATGATGATGATGAAACGATGAAATGAAGAGGACGTGATTTTTTTTTTTTATATAGCATACAGACACACAGAAATTGCTTTTAGCGAAAAATATTCAATTTCTATTCACATTTATTTGCTTATCAGTATCATTTATCCATTTATTTTGTGCTGTCTTTATGTCTATTTAAAGTTTAATATTTCTTAAGTTTCATCAACGTCATCTTATGTGCTCAATTTATGGATTCAATCAAGACATATTTTTTTTGTGTTTACTTTGTCTTCTTTGTGAATATTGGATTAAGTTACAATGTATGTTTTGTTGTGAGAAAACATTGCTATTAAGGCTCTGAATGTGTCAATAAATTGTGGTAAAATGTGGAAACCTTATCCTGGCTCTGTGATTTTTTTTTAATTTTTTTATTGAATGTATGGCAAAGGATGAATAAAAGGAAATGAATTTAGCACAAAGAAACCTTTAAAAGTTTTGTCGAGAAATTTAAGTTTTATATGATGAATCATGACAGCTGTTAAAGCCCACAGTTAGTGACGGGCCTTACACCCATCTGTGGTCTCTTAATATATGAAATATCGAGTTGGTCAGTTCAGCAAACTTGTAGCTTGAAATATTCTCTTCAATTTTGGTTAAAGTCATTTTTGCCTAAAACTAACAAAAGTATGATGTTTTTACTCAAAAACCAAAACTTCGGTCCAAAATTGTGGATTTTGCCATTTAAGCTTCTTAATATTTGAAATAACGACTTCGTCTGTTCACCAAATTTACAGCTTGAAATATTCTCTACAACTTTGCTTCAAATAATTACTTAAAACTTATAAAAATATGATTTTTTTCTGAAAACTCTAGTCTCAAGCTTAAGGCCATTACAATTTTCCTTTTTTTTTTCATCATTATTTTATTACCATTATTCATCCCTCCTCTTTCTTATTATTTTGAGCGGACTACGACGAGAAACAAAAAGAAAAATTGTAATGGCCTAAATTGAGTAGCTAGAAAAAGGGACATTTGAATGTGTAAAGTTTCATGGCCGAAGCGAGAATCGCACTGCTAACCTTCAGATTGATAGTCTTACACACGAAAAACTGCACCGTATGAAATTAAACAAATAAAAAGGTAATCAGAGTGAAAATACGGAATTTTGTTTAAATTACCTTAAATTTTCACAGATTTTCGAGGTCTTAAAATGTTTAATGTAATGAAATTTTCATTCAATTAACAGTAATCACCAAGTTACGTTATAATTTTTTGTTTAAAATTTAATTTAATGTTTGCATAAATAAATGCACGTTCAGGTAATTTATGCATTTGATGTGCAATCATTCATCCATTTGACTTGAAAAAGTAAAACCTAGCATTTTATGTCCAGTTATGTGAATGTGGTGAAAGCATGTATGATGATGATTACGGTGATTTATCATAAGACAATTGTATGAAATAAATTTATCAAAAAATTTTCCATTAAATTGAAAATTATTTAGATAAAATTTTAATCACATTTAATTTTAATTTTTTATTGCATTTTATGATATTTCAAGAACACATAAATTCAAATTAAAGCACATCTTACATAAGATCTATGGCATAAAACATAAAATTGTACTCTGAGCTGTTAACATGTCGTCTGGTTAAAAATATAAATAAAATAATAATAATAATAAATAAAATTTCTCGGGAAAAATAACTAAATATACATTTAATTAAGTACCATTTAAGACACAGACAAATTTAAAATACATCTGACACATCATATACCAGAAAAAAATTAAAAGTAATAATAATAAAATATTTGTTATATTTATAGATTGGGTATGTGCATTTTCATTTCCTTTTTAATTTATTTTTATTTTTTTCGTGGTGTCAGTTATTATAACAGAACATTTTGTGTTTTATGACTTATTTTTACTTGTATACACCAAGCTGGACGAATGTATAAATAATTTAACGTTAATTTGTGTTTTGGTGTAATTCAAAAAAGAATCTTGTTATTATTATTATTTTTTTAAAGGCCGATGCAATTTTGAGAGGTGTTTCATGTTTTTTGAAATTAAATGTGGGAGGCATTGCAATAATGGGTCAAGAATGGGATTCAAATGTGAAAACTAGCACAATACGAGTAAATTCGCGTGTTTTCTAACTTCAAATTTGTGCTTTCTCGTGGCGATTCTAACTGGGGAGCGGCTCTGATGGAAGATCGGGTGCCAACCTGTTAAAATAATGTGATGAAAATGAGCACCACAAGAAGACGTTATGGGCAACGAAACGGAAGCGAATCAAGGGCTTAAGCTTGGCTCCTTGGAATGTGAGATCACTCTACAGACTATGTGCCACACGAATACTGATCGATGAGCTGCCAACCAGATACTGTCAAACAAACTGTCGGAAATTGAAAAAGACGCGAACTAGACAACTCTGAAATTCAATTCTTGATCAAAATAGATCAAAAGATAGATATCAAAAAATATGTAATTAGTTTTGGCAAGAACTGCAAGATATCTAAAATAGTTTGTTAATAAAGCAACGAGAAAGCTTCAGCATTTTGAATTTACGAATTACGAATGGGATGATTCATATGTACCTTGTACAGAAAAATATGAATTAATAATTATTTAGCGGAAAAAACAAAATTAATAATAGAGGTAGGGTGCGCCCGGGCGTAGAAATCAAAGAATAAAATACCAGTCTCAACACAATCTCGTATGGTATAGGTATGAACAGTTGAGAAATTTAGAGTAATAGAGAGAGGAATTTGAAAGAGGATGAGATAAAAAATTCATTCCACCAAACTTTAAATATTTTGATTTCAAATGGTTCTCAAATCAATCAAATGGTCAAATTCAAGGATTTTCAGGGATTTTTGACCTTCTGAGCCCAAAAAAGCCTTTATTGTGCTATTTTGTAGCTTAGACTTCAAGCAAAAGACTTCAAAAGATACGAAGGAACATAGTGCCTGTTTTGAACACAAAAATTGTAAAATTATTAAAAAAAAGCAAGAAACATAATGTTAAAGCATCATTAAAATCTCTAATTCTTTGAGAGGCCGGCGTACGCTGGTTATACATTATTTTTGGGTGCTTCCAAAATAAAGGTTTCATATTTTTTTCGTTCTTGCAATTCCTTTCATACTCTCGATACTCCTGCTGCAGAACGAAGTACCTCAAGTATGTTCCTTACACCAACTTCAACAGATGAAGTTTTTACGCTTTTATCTAAACTTGAAGTCAATAAAAGTAGTGGTTTTGACTCGATTCCAAATAAAATACTCAAGAACTGTAAATTCTCTCTCACCTATTTTTTATGTGAATGCATTAATGATGCATTTAATCAAGGTGTTTACCCAAATGCTCTAAAAATAGCCAAAGTCTCACCAATTTTTAAAAATGGAAACAGAGAGTCCACTTCAAATTACAGACCTATTTCCGTGTTGCCAAGTTTAAATAAGATTTTTGAACAAATAATTAATACTCGCCTGGTCTCTTTCTTAAGTTCAACAAACTTCCTCTCCAAGCACCAATTCGGCTTTCGAGCTGGTTCTAACACAACCATTGCAGCAACAGAACTAATGAACTACATATATTCTAAACTTGACAAGTCATCAGTCAATGTTGTGTCAGGGGTTTTTGTCGATTTATCCAAAGCTTTTGACACTGTGGATCATGGGCTCCTCTTGAAGAAACTTGACAATGCGGGTGTTAGAGGTGATGTTAATTTATTGTTCCGTAGCTACCTTTCAAATAGATCTCAAGCGGTGTCCATTAACGGTGAAATGAGTTCTCTTCGCGACATTAAGACAGGCGTTCCTCAGGGATCAGTTCTGGGTCCGTCTTTGTTTTTAGTTTTCATAAATGATCTTAAAAATGTTCCTCTGAATGGCTCTTTATTTATGTACGCAGACGATGCTGCTATATTTTATTCCGGAGAAAACGATCAAATTAATTGCCACCAAATGAACCTTGACCTTGGACTGTTACACCGATATTTTCTTCAAAATCTATTGACACTGAACGACAAAAAAACTAAATACATGCATCTGCATCATCACTCCTTTCGGCCTTCAAACCGAATTCCTGTTATGATACAGAGCAACATTTTGGAACAAGTAAATTCAATGCGATATCTTGGACTGCAACTGGACACGAACTTGAACTTCTCTAACCATATCAATTTGATATGTAAACGAATATCTCCTGCTCTGGGTGCCCTCTACAAACTAAGAAGTTTTTTACCGCTTGAGGTCCTGAAATTAATTTATTTTTCGCTGGTGCATACACACTTGGTCTACCTATGTAACATTTGGGGGGAAACCTCCTCTTGTTACATTAGGCCATTACAGACTCTTCAAAACAGGGCTTTAAAAATTACTCATGGTCTGCCATCACTGATTTCAACTGTATCACTATACAGTGGCCATGTTAAAAATGTTCTCCCCATTAAGGCAATTATGGAATTACAGACCGTGAAACTGGTGAGACAGATCATGAATAATGAGATATTCCACCACACAAGTTTCGCTTTCAAGACTTCACGCTTAAATTTGAGAGATTTACTCAGAATTGGGTCCCTAAACGTCAGGACAGCACTAGGGAGTAGACAGATTTCATATACAGGTCCATTATACTTCAATAGGCTTCCTTACGAAATAAGGAACATTCCTGTTACCTCAAAATTTGTAATTTCCGTGAAACGCTTCTTATCCGAACCATGCTCGATAAATCGCCTTATAAATCTGTGAACTTCTATCTGTACACACTGAACACACGCCTGAAAATCAAATCACATCTGGACATTGTACGTAATTTTTACTAACAAAAAACTCTATGCGGTTGGTGGGTTGCCGTGAAAGCCGGCGCTTGCATCTTATCAACATCTATACCCTATTTTTGTGTCGTCTAAACTGTGCGGTTGGTGGGTTGCCGTGAAAGCCGGCGCTTGCATCTTATCAACATCTATACACTCCAACTAACACATTTTTGTACACTCATGCTTTCTGCACATAAGTTAAGTTGTCCTTAATTATTTCTAAGTATTTTTTTACATTTATATTTTTTTTCATGCATATGAGTGCTTTCTTATTAATATAATCAAATGTTAGTCTATTCCTTCAAAGACGATAAGTCACTGGAATGACAACTGAATGATATAAATACAAATTAAAAGAAAATAAAAAAAAAAAACAAACAAAAAGATAAAACCTGGAAAACAACGCGTAATTAACATTTTTTTTACTTAGAACAAGACGTTCTCAAATGGAAGATTGGATTTTTAAAAGTTATTCAAGTTGAGTTTGGGTTTACAGTTTTTTCTCGTTCTCGTCCGGGATTCTCGATTTTCTGTAATTCTCGCTCTCGATTCTCGGTTTTGATCATTCCCGGGAAAATCGACATCTCTAAAAGATAGAAAACAGGGTTCTGGAACCGTTTACCGTCTGTAAAATTCAAAGAGATGACAATCTTGAATGGAATTTAACTTGGCTGTTAAAGGCTTATGGAGTCGAAATGAAGCTCACCCGTGCTCCGTAGTCGATGCGCAGTGAAGCACAGTGTTTCGAATTGTAATTCATCAAATCTCCATATTTATTTGTAAATAATGACCCAAAAAATCTGAAACACCATTCCAACTTGTCTCGGCCTAAAATCATTTTGTTATATTTTTCAAAAAAAAAAGATTAATAATAAATTTTTTTTTTCTTATTTCGTTAGCTTGACGTAGCACTTGAATACGTTTTCAAAAAAAATAAAAACACAACACGTAAAAAAAATACGAAAAGCCGGCGACGAAAATAAAACAGACATACACTTGACTGCAGATTACATTTTCATGAGTATTCATTTCAAAGGGAAATGAAAGTTGACAACTTGAGGTCAATGCATCATTTTAATTTTAAATTCTAGTGAAATGTATCAAATTCTGTGTTAAGTGTAGTCATTACAATGTTTTTCTACCTGTGCAGATTAAATATCAAAAAAAAAAATTGTCAATTATTTGAGGTGAACAAATTTTGTGATGTAAAATGCAATAAATTTGCTACATCAATACATTGATTTTCGATTTGTATGTTAATCATTCGAATATAATAAAAGAAATGGAGTGAATTTGTCGTCAAACATTATTTTTTGGAAGGAAATTGTCGATAATTTGAGCACTACTCAATCTATTTTTATTGTTTTATGTTATGTTTGGTCTATATTTGTCTATATAAAGAAGAAAGTAACTGCTGTTCTTGAAATGTAAACCTATTTTCATGCATTACTTATTATATATTCGTTTGATTTATCTAGGAAAGACTTTGATTGCTGAAGTTTAGTAGAACAAAAAAAAGAAGTATGTGTATTGTTATTTACAGACAACAGAAACGAAATTGCTGTGGTGAATTTACTGTGAAAAAATATGCATGAAATGAAATAGATTTACTGTATATTTACAGTAACCAAGAAAGTTATAGAAGGAATTTTAAGTTAAATCCAACTTCTGACGAATTTTGCTTCTGGGTGTAATGGAGTTAAAGTAGAGCAAAGTAATAAATTTTGTACATTTTTAAGAATAATCACAAGGAAACTAGGCCTGGCTCACAGAACTGGTGTTCGCATTCTCAATTCAAATGAGTTCAAAACCGTGTTCAACAAGTGTATGGTATCAAGTCAGTACATCAATCAACAACAAACGAATTTTACATTTTTTTCATCTAAATGTCTATGCAAAGCGATTGATTTCATTGAATTTTTGAATTTTATTTTTATTTGAAATTGAAAACAATCATATCGTTACCACAACATAATTCAAAATAAAAACAATTTCAACGTAAATCTTTCGTCAAGCCATGCGCAAAGGAAACCGCTATTAAAATTAATGGTTTTCTGAATAGAAAATAAACATAAATAAGCAAGTACATTTGGTCTACATTGCTTTGATGTATACAGGTAAATATTCATATTTCGTACTTAATTTATCAATACTTAACTAATAACTATGATGAATATTTATGACAGGTACATTAAAAAGTTTTCAATTTTAACCCTTTCAATCGTGTGGGGTCAATTTTTCATTGAATTTAATAATTGAATAATTTTAATGTCAAAAACGAGGATTAAATGAAAAAATATACGATTTTATGAAATTTGTGTTTAATCCGGGTCAGAAATTTATGCCATAATGGGTTAGAAAAATGAAATGGTAACAAACAGTGGCAATGAGTTAAATTTATTTGTGAAATTGAGTGAATTACCAGCGGGTAATCACTTGTCACTTATATGACAAGACAAAAATGCATTTAGAAAAATAATTTTATTTCAGGAACTATTTGTCACATTTAATTTGCATCTAAGTCAAATTCAAAGGAAGAGGAAAATAAAACATTTGAACGGAATATGAAAGTGCATTTAAATGTAACTGTCACTTTTTTTAAAATAATTTTCACGTATCCCTTTACCGCTTTCAAAAATCAAGTTTATTCGTGTTTTTTGTTTAAGTACTTTTATTCATTTTGACAAATCAGGCAGAAAATTTAATTTTTTCGTATAAGTGAAGCTATATTTGATCGAATTACTTAATTTTTCCAAAATAATTGAACCTCGGGCGGTAAAGGGATAATAGAGCTCTCATATTCCTTGTCACACCATGCTGATACGCCATACTGGTCATTTTCCAGCCAGACAGCCCCCAAAAGAGCATTTAAATTTAAATTCATTTTAAATTTTAGTCATATGATTGCACTTGATCCAATTCATTTACAAAAATAAATTAAAATTCAATTTCTTTCTTACCTTGAGCATCACATGAAGTTCCGCCATCTGAAAAATTCCAAACAATATCGATAGGTGAATAAAACATTTTTTTCCAAGTATTATTTTAAATTTGCTGTAAAATTTAATGTGCCACCTCTGTTCCAATCAATATTTACACATAAAATTTATTTCTTATTACTCGTGCAATGCAAAGGTTAAAAAAGTAATTAAACGAATCAATTTTCACTTTTTTATTATATTATTTGATTTTATGTTTAATTGATTTATTATTAGATATTTTTTTTCTCTTTATTTTAATTAATTTTAAATTTTTTTTAATTGAATTCAGTAATTTATTATTATTATTATTTTAATTTGATTTCTATTCAAGACCACACACTTTGCGCTTCTAATTAAGCAATAAATTGTATAAAAAAATTGCAAAAAAATTAATTGAAAAATAAATATTTCACAAATTATCAATTATTTATGATAAGTTATTCGAAATGAGAGAAATTTTCTTTATTTTTTGCTATTCAGATGCACTTTTTATTATTATTTTATATTTTAATATCTTTTTTTATTTTAGTACAATGATTTATTTTTTTTTTGTAATATTTTCTTTATTATAATAATAACAATTTTTTATTTAGAGTAGTTCCACCGCTAGACATTGAAAACACACTATCACGAAATGAATGTCCAGTTGAATCTAACGTGTATTGCACAAATTTATTTCTTACTTTTGTTCAGTTAACATTATTTTTTTTTTCTTCTATTCAATTTGCAAAACTGGGCAAAAAATAAAAAAAGATAATGAAAGGCTGTCGGATGAATAAGTAATAACTCAACCGGCGAAAATACATTCACGAGTAGATGAAAATAAATTGTACAAGACAAGTGTATATTCAAAGCAAATAAAAATGTGTTATCTTCATTATTATTGTAGCGTTAATGAATTTTCCATCACAACATTTTATCCATTTTTTATACTATATTTTTTTTTGAAGTTTAAGGTCAGTTTTTGAAAGGTATCGAAATTTTGTACGTCAATCTCAAGTGAGAGACTGAAAATGCCCTTGTTACCTGATACGTCCATGCAAATTGGAAGAGCGAGCCGGTATTTTTTAAATCCTCTTTCTTATCAATTAGACAATCCAATTCAAAGAACACGTCTCCTTCATCATCAGAGGGCCTTAGATTGTTTCGCGTCAAAATGTAAAGGCCAAAAAAAAAACAAATTTGGGTTTTTAAAGTTTCATAGCGAGCCATGGCTGAAACGGAATCGTACTGTCAACCTTTAGAATGATAGTCGCATCATTCAATGCACAAGTCGAGATAGGACAAGTAGTGATTCGACTGAGACTCTAATTCCAGGTAACACAAGATAGCTCTTGTTCACCCTTCTCCAAAAAAAGTTCAACAGCTCTCATGATCAACTCAACGTAACCTGAAATGCCACAATTCAAATTTCCATTCATAAACCTAGTCAAAATCGTTAGATTCGTTAAGTTCGGTCATTTTCTTCTCTCAATTCAATCTCATCCACACATTTTGATACAATGTAACCATCACTAATTATGACTTATTTAAATAAACAGACCTTCAGTCCTCTTTTTCTTCACAATCTCAATTTAAATTTAATTCTCAAAGACATTTTTGTTTACTCTCAAGTGATTATTAAATTAGTTTAATTTAATTTCAAGCAAATATGATATCATACGCAGCAATAAACAAGAATTTGACTGGCTTACATTTAATCGAGTCCGCTCACTAGACTGAATTTGATGGTATGTGATTTACTTTAATTATACTTTGAATTTTTTACTTGAATTTTTTTTAATTGAATTTGTTCGTGCACTTTCCTTAATAAATAATAAAGTTCTACTTTATAATAATAAAAAAAAAATAATTATTAATAATAATAGTTAAGAGCTACGACTACGATATGCGGCAAAGACAGGTTGAATGAACACTAAATAGCATATGTGTGAGAAATGGTATGTGGTGTAGTGCTTTCTTAATGAATCGAGCATAATGCATTGTACATTCTTTTTCTTATACATGTATAATTTTAACAGTTTCTTTTCATTTCTTTTTTTTGGAACAGTGCCAGTGGTGCAGTTGTTCAACATTGATTTTCTCTTCTCATGAATAATGGACTCAAATAAAATTAAAATGTAATATTTTCATGATACACCACTGAGTTATGTTGTGTAAAATGAGCATAATGATGCATTTTTCATATTTATTTTTTGTGTTAATTTTGTGTATGGGTGTTAAAAAATACCAGCTAAAGAAGAAAATCAACCAGCTGTTCACATGAGTAGATTGTTCATGTCTCGACAAAGCATTATCACGTCACTTTATTTTTTGAAATGAAAATGGAAAAATAATAGGATGTCACCTCAATTGACATACAGTGAAATTTAAATTTATTTGTAAAACGAGTCACTCTACAGTTTAATCCCCGATTCGTATCAAATTCCAATTTGTACGCAGCCAGATAAAATAAAATCATGTTCAAGCAAGAACATTTTGAATGTGAATATAATTTTAACTGGTTATTGATTGATTTAAAAAAAAAAAAATATTGAACAGATAACGTTGATTTGAGCATTTCTAAGGTTAATTTAAATTACACTTCAAATTCGATTCAATTCAATTAGATATTAAAAAGTCAAGGTCAAATAAAAGTTTTTCGTTTATTTTTTGTTTTTAAGTGTTACAATTAAAAACATTGTTTGAACTAAAAAAGAGATGAAAGGAACAATTTGTGTCTGATGTGTAAAATTTTCACAGTATAATTAAAAAAAAATAATAATAATTCAACCAATAATAAAATATAATAAAAAAAAGTTATGAACAGCATTTCATTAACGGAGCTTTGATATGAATTTTATTTTAAAGTATATTAAAAAAAAGTATAGTTTTGCATGTTTGACGCAATGTGCACACTGAACTATTATTATTATAATTTTACTCCATAAAAATACAATTAATATCAACATTGTTCTAATGAAAGAAAAAAATATTAAGGGACTGTAACAGTAAATTTTTAATTTAAGTGCATTTTGGTTCTTTCTCTCTATGTCTGTTAATTTTACAATATTTTTAGGGAATTCTGATCGATTTTAAAATTAAATGCACTGTTACAGACGGTCTGTCGTCACTCTGACACCCAGAAATCGATATCCAGACCTTCAGAATTGTCAATAGGAGCATGGTCGAGGCTCAGATTTGGGGCTCCAGATTCTGAAAATTTTACTTCATCATGTTGGACCTTCATTGCAACTTATTCATATCAAATTCAACTTTTTCAATTGGTTCAGTGGTAAGAATTTTTCATTTTCATGTAAACTGACAGTCAAAATGACCTTGAAAGCGCATTTAATTGAATAAAAAGATTGAATGTTATAAAGAACGAATCGAAACATATGCCATTAATAATAATCATACTTCGAAATTAAAATAACAACAACGATCTTTGATAGTAAAAATAAAAAAAAACGAATTAAAATAGTTGAAAAAAAAATTGTATGTCATGCATCGATAAATGTTTCTATATATTGAGTTGCTTTCTGCTAAAAAAAAAATAAAAATAAAAGAGGTACTGTTAAAATAATAATTATATTTATAGAAAACAAAAAAAAATGTACAAGAATAAAGTACTTTCAAGAGTTAATTTAGTCCATGAAATGAAATTAAAAAAAAAAAAAACATTATTAATAGAAGGGGATGGAACTGTAATAATAATAATTATTATTGTACAATATGGATTTTCATATTATTTTTTATTCACTTTACATTTAAAAAAACGAAATTTTGCTGAATGGAATTCATTCAAATAAATCACTCAAAATATTCTAAACATTTGATCTGTTCAAGTGCACTTTTGTGAACATTTAATTTACTATAATATTAAAAATAAATAATAATAATATTCAATATCATTTTTTTTCAGATTACATTTCAATGTACATTAACATTTAAAAGAAAACACTTAAATTTAAAAAAAAAATATTATAAAGAACACACACTCTCGCTCTTTTTAAGAACATTTGAAATGAAGTCATGTTTTCACGTTAAAAATAATTTTGACTTCATACAAAATTTTCATTTTCTCTTCAAATTATTCTTATTATTTTTATTTTATTTTAATAGACAGTAAGCACACATATTAACAGTGAATTCTATGTATGGAAGAATTTATGGTCTTATTTTTGTCGAACATGGACTTGCATACGACATCAGTTAATTATAGACTGACTGGGAATGTGGATTTTTCTTTAATTATGTGTATTAATTTGATTGAATCTCATAAAATGAAATGAAATGAGCAGAGTCTTAAAGAAATTTTAAATTATGGAGAATGTTTTCTTAATTTAACCCATTAAGTAATTGGGATTCATTTTGGACTTCAATGAGTTAGGCAGAGGCACTGTGGAGAAAATCTTCGTTAATGGTCTTTGGTCAGAAGTTTCAGAATATTGATTGTAGACCTTCTTATGGGTCTTTAAGACCCAAACGAACACGAACGTTAACCTGGAATTCCTGGTTGAGTGTTCTAAGCACTTAAAATGATCAAAATCTATTCTTTTTTGAAGATATTTAATTTCAACGTTTTTGGCCTTTCAAGACTGAGCGCCTACACATAGGAGTACGTAGATTGTCTAAAAAGCCGTACGGAGGCCGTTACTCGTGTAGCTATTTTGTACTGATTGTATACGAGCGCAGATTAATTTTACGAGCCCGAGTTCATATTTGAAAATTTCATAGCCTTGATTGAAATTTTTATTGTAATTTCTTAATCAGACGAAGATTTTCTTTCATATTTTGATGTGCTTTAGGTTAAATTTGACCTTAGCTAAATCTGCACTCTCCCTAAAACTTGAAGAGAGAACCAGTGAATGGCCTTAATGGGTTAATATCCAATTCATCACACTCCATACAAATTATAACTGTTCTGTATTTGAATTTAATACCGAACAAATGAAAGAAACATGCTTCAAAAAATTTAAAATATTCAAATTTAAACAAAATGTCTCAATTTAAATCTTTTTAAATGAAATATGAAATGAAATACAAAAAAAAAATAATAAGTGCACTTTTTTATGAATGAATATGAATATTTGTGTCTCCACTGATCTAAGATTTGTTTTCTTTTAAATTTAAACTACATCTTCTTAGATAATGAAAGAAATTTACTCACCAACGCATGACATGACTGTTTCTTTTTCTTATTATTAAAAATGTGTTATTTTTTATTTGAGAATTTAAATAAAATAGTTTTAATATTAAAAATAATAATAAAAAAGTACAAGACAACAAAGAGAATTAAAAGTGATATCTATGACGATGATTTGAAAAATGTGTGAACTATTTGTTAGATTTTTTCACTTTATTATTTAATAAATTTGGATTCGATTTGATCTACTCTATTTTTTTTCTGCCTCAATTGTATATTATATACAACAAAAAAAATTGTGTATTGATGTGTGAAATGATGTGTAAGAACATACGGTATTTTTAATTTATTTGCTTTTTTATGGCACTTGTAGCCTAGCACTGACTGAATATTTTTATTATTAGATTTAGAAGCTAAGCTTATCAAAAACAAAAAAAGGTGAAATTTGTACATGAAATGTACATGAAAAAGTTGTAAAATCAATACAGGATTTAATGAGGATTAGTATGAGCTGATTTGTTCATCAGAATGTTTAAATTAGAACTTGACGATTCGGGTCTTGTGAAATTAACATGATCAAGGATGGAATCGGAAATTTTCTTTCCGGTGGGAGTCCGACCTTTTACATGCCGACCGAAATTTTTCATGTAAACATTTAAAAAATAGTCAGATGAAACCCCTTGGCCCCCCTCTCCCCGTATATCATTGTATTGAATTCAGTGAGCTATGAGAAATTGCCTCAAAGTCCCATTCAAATGAAAGTATCTTTCAAAAATCATTGAATTACAAACTCTAATTCATACAAAAAAAAATAAAAGTATAAAAATATTTCATACTACGTTAATTTTTAAGCTTTGTAGTGAACATTCACCGAATACACCAGAATCACACATGCAATCTATCAACATATTGAAACGCCATCAATAATTGGATCTTGATACTCACACAATTCACTGATAAGATTAAAAGAAACAATTTATTTGGCCCAAAACAAACTAGATCGCTAATTATTAGCACAAATTATGACATTGTCAAAGGTCTAGGACGTAATTTTTTTTAATAAACTGAAATAAATGAAAAAAAACTTCATTTTATAACTCCATACACGTGTGTGTATGTGTGTGTGTACATTTCTATGTGAATTTTTCTCATTTAGCTAAATTGATGTTGATTATATTCAAATCATCCAGATGATGAATGAACGTGACCTTGTCTTAATTTACATGATGATGATTTTTTGTTTGTGTGATTTCAAGAGACAATTCATACCTTTGTGTGTATGTGACAACGTAGGGGGGCTCTCAAGTACGCATTGCAATTTACATACATTTTTAATCATTATTACTTTTATGATGATGTCATTTTTTTCCATTCACAAAATCTATTTCTTGAATTTGAATTGACATGAACAATAAACAAAAGTCCCGAAAAAGTAATATGACAATTGATCAGACACACACACGCCCCAGTAACTTGAATTGTACAAATTATTGGGTGTCTTTTCATGGTTTCCTTGACAAAAAGGAAAAAGTAGTCACCTTATCACTACAAGTAATAGAAGGAAATTTTCATTGTAATAATAATTTCTTCTCACTTAATTTCTTTGTACTTTCATGTAAAGTTTTGTTTCGGCATGATTTTCAATACCAATATTATAACACTGCACTGCATTATACACATATTTTTTTAATACACAAAAAAAAAGATATCGATGTGTATAAAAAATTCAATTGAATCATCAAGGTTGTTTTTATAATGACCGAAAAATCGATATAATTTAACAGGAATCCTCGTAATTTTGATGTTTTTCATTTGGTGGCACAGTAAATTTCACTTAAATTTCATTTTAAATGTAATTAAGTTGGATAAATACCTGGTAATTTGTTATTTTTTATTACAGAATCCATGTCACTTTTTTTACAATCTTCGAAGAGAAAAATACTAAAGACGTTTATGAAGTACGGCTACAGACGTATTTGACAGCTATGTATTTGACAATTGACTTATTATGACTTTTCAATGCTAATTTCACTTAAAAATGGTTAAAACTTAATTTTTAAATTAATTTCTTTTGCTTAAAATACTGATGTGAGAGCAATTTATTTGCACAAGTATTGAAATAAGACAATTGAAATAGATTTTAACTGTCATAACATTTTATGGTTCTACGGTATTCTTTTTGTAGGGTGACCCGAACTCAAAATGTGCGAATCATAGACATCTGTCAAAAATGTTGTTAACTGAAACAAAATTTGAATTTAAATTTAAAGACGTTTCTACTTTTCTTTGAATATTGATAAAAAAAATCAATGAAAATTCTAAATTTTAACATGAAAATTCAAAAAACAGTCTAGAAATGTTTCGGTACAAAATTTTCAATTAATTTTGCCTTCAATCCAGCGAACCACGTGAACGACACTGAAGTTTTACCGCCACAACTGTCATTTGACATTGTTGTTAAACTATAAACATATAAGTTAACCTCTATTTATTAAACATTTTATTTATTGTGAAATTTAATTATAATTACAAAGAAATTTGTGTTGAATTTAAAATATCACCAATCAAAATTAACCATTTAAAATGACGACATTCAATTTACAAGATATTTCTGCTTCATTATCAACGGACGTTAAAGGCAGTGGAGTTAGTTTCATCGGGCAAGCATTGAAATGGGAAAATGAGGAACAAGGTATTTCTTTTTTTCTTTTTCTATGAATCAACATTTGTTTTAATTCAATTCAAAAAAATATTGCAGTGAAACCCCTCATTGAAGCAATCAACAATTGCAAACATTTAAAATACCTGGAGCTTGAAGGTAACACGTTGGGTGTTGAAGCTGCCAAGCACATTGGAGAGGCACTCAAAAAACACCCTGAACTTCAGCGTGCACTATGGAAAGATCTCTTCACTGGTCGCATGAAGACTGAAATTCCAATTGCCTTGAAAAGTTTAGGTAATGGCATGATAACAGCTGGAGCTCATTTGACATGTCTCGATTGTAGTGATAATGCTCTTGGTCCTAACGGGATGACAGGTCTAGTTGACCTCCTTAAAAGCAGTACATGTTACAGTCTAGAAGAACTCAAATTGAATAATTGTGGTTTGGGGATTCAAGGGGGTAAAATGTTGGCAGCAGCTTTATTGGAGTGCCATAAAAAGGGAAGTGCGGCTGGTACACCGTTACGATTGAAAGTTTTCATCGCAGGAAGAAATCGTTTGGAGAATGAAGGAGCAAAGGCATTAGCTGAAGTATTTAAGACCGTAAAAACTCTCGAGGAAATCGCAATGCCCCAAAATGGAATTTATCATGTTGGAATTTCGGCTTTATCTGAAGCTTTCAAGGAAAATACTAACATTAAAATTTTAAATCTCAATGATAATACGATAGGACCAAAGGGAGCCGAAGCACTTGCCGAAGCATTTTATCATATGCAAAAATTACAGGAGATAAATTTCGGTGATTGTCTTTTGAAGACAAAAGGAGCATTGGCTATTGCTGATGCAATTCAAGATCAACATTTAGAATTAGAAACACTCAATTTTGGCTTCAATGAAATTCGAGCTGATGGCGGATTTTGTATTGCAGCTTCCATGGAAAATAAACGTCTTTTAAAAAGTTTAGATATTAACGGAAATATGTTTGGACAAGAGGGTCGTGAACAGATAATCGATATGATGGACAAATACGGATTGAGTGATTGTCTCGTTGAAATGGAAGAAGATGATTCTGACGATGGTGAAGAAGGTAAGTCAACTCATACAATATTTAAAAAATAATTCAATTAAATATAAATTTCAATTAATAGAGGAATCTGGAAGCGGTGAAGAAAGTTATGAAGAGGAGGAAGAAACCGAAGACGGGGAAACTCAAGACGAAGAAGAAGTTGTATTTATCCCAGACCTATCAGCTGTCAACACGAGTTTGAATATCTTCAGTGGATCAGCCCTTGATAGTACAGCTGATGTGAGTAGGATTTCACTTGGAGGAGATGACACAGATGCAACGGATAATCCAGTGGAAGCCTTTTGTAATGCTCAGTATCCATCAGAAGCCATGTTCCATGCAATTTCTGATAAAGACAAGACAAAAGCGCTACGAGAATATTTAAAAGTATGAAAATCACTTTTAATCTTCATTTTAAAATTTAATTTGCAATTTTTATTTAAATTCACAGACAATATCCGACGAAAACTATCTCGTGTACTTGGTGTTTACCATTTTAAAATGTGCAGAATTATCCGAAAAATCCAAAGAGGCTCTAGAAGTCACAACAGAACTGTTTAAAGACGCGTATGATCATGCTCAGAAAAAAGACCGTTTACAAAGCATTCGCAACTTCTTTGCCATTCAAATGGGCCTGTTGAAATGTGAAGACAAAAAATTCAAACCTAGATATAATGTTCAAGGATGTCGGCATGCACTTAAATCAGTATTGACTCAAAATATTGTGCCAGCCGATGAAAAAAATATTTTCGAGTTCTTACTTGAGCAACAGGCCAAGGCACAGTAAAATTAAAGTTAAATGTCACACATTTAAAAATTAGATTTCCAAATTCCAAATTTTTTTCTGTAATGACCTTGTTTTGGTTGTTAAATTATAAAATGTTAAGTTTATAAAAAATTTTTTTTTTGTAATTTTTTATTTAAAATATTGTTAAATGATAATTAACACTAAGATTCCTCTTAGGAACATTTGTTACAGATTTCAATAATTTCCTTCTACCCACAACAATCCGATTGTGGAAGTAATCCAGGGGCTTTTGAACAACTGTTGGCAAAATCACTGGTTGAACAAACCGATTTTTACGTCCTCTCAAATTGATGGGACGACATCCAGCGAAACGAAAACTAAACTTTTTCTTCTCACGCTTTTGAATCAGTTTAAAGTTATCAAACATTTCATCAGATCTAACTCCAAAAAATAATTTTTCTGGTTTCTCCAGTTGTTTCAATTGAATTTGTGAAGCAATTTTAAAAGTATTTTCATTTTTTGATATGAAATCCAATCTCCTTTTCACTTTCAGACAATAATGTTGGAGATATGCTGCAACGAAATTAAAATGAAAATTTGTTTTAATTTAAGTTTTGTTTGTACTTACATGGATAATACACCATAAAAGGACTTAAGGAATCGCCACACATTTCATGGAGCCATTCATAAAGAAAAATATCACTTTTTCCTTTAAGAAAAATCGCTGTTCGATTAAATGCTAATGTGAGGTATTCTGGTACAATTGTTGGATCAATTTTATCAAAATAGGGAATCAATTCCCTAAACGCAAACTCTCCAAGACTCCATAATCCGCATACAAGTCTGTAAAGTGTATCATAATAATCATCGATTGAAATCATCATTTTATCCTGTGCTAATTTCTCAATTCGTTTCGATAAATTATAAGTCAAATGTTGCTCTAAATGTCCCCAATGACCAGCACACAAGCCAATCGCTCTACAAATATCATCAACTTGATTGAAATTACATTTAACAGAAGTCAATTTCATTTTTACTGATTCTGAGGCTTTGATCTCTGGTTCACTTGAAACTTCGGATATTTTAATGCTAACATCATCCTCAGCCATTTCATGTGAATTTTGATCTTGACAATTGTTGGTGGGAAATCGATCATTGTTTGCATATAAGGGTAATTCATCAATTCCTCCGAGTAATTGTCCAGCATCTCCAATCAAATCGGCTTGTTCTTCCCTTTTTATCACAGTTTCACTTGTATCCATCATCATGAAGAAATCTTCGCACTCCTTCTTGATTATTTGTTCATTTTCTACCTTGAAATCCTTGAGTAGATCTTCAGCAGGCAGCATTGATTCTGGTTGTTGCTGATTTTGTGGTTGAGTGTATTCCGTTGAATTTTCCATCTTAATTGGTTCAGTTTGCATTTGATCAGTTCTTGTATTTTGCTCCTCATATTTAATTTCAAGACATGGTCCAAGGAGAAGACTTTCAAAGACTTGACTCAAATATGCAAGTTCTTCACCAATTTTTCCATTTTGTGTGAAGGGATTCACTGTAAGTGCATTGAGAAATTTCAATGATCGTTTCAATATTTCTTCTGTGTATTCAAATGCCAGTAATTCGATACATTTTCCAAGAAGGAGTTTCAATAGTGGACCAATTTGTGGATTGAAGGATACGATTTCCATTGCCATGTGGAAACATTCCTCATCACCAACGAAAATTGCTGTGAAATTTAAATATTTTTAATTTTTTAAATTAAATTTCAATACAATTTTTATAAAAAAACATACCATCAGCTAAATTTCCATAAAATTCCAGTAATTCATGTTGCGTATTGGGTTGCCCTAACCAATTCACACTCAAACTAATCGGTCCCGGTTCTTCAATCACCAAATCTTTCGCATATTCTTCTTGCAAATCAACAACTTCATCGTAATGAAAGAAATATGTTCCATCATATTCAATTTTTTCCCAAAAACTATTCGAAGCACCAAGAATCGGATCGACATTCATATCACGTAGGACATCGTTGACTAAATCTACTGTTACCCGGCCACTTGATTTAGTTGCAAATGTTTTGATGTTCTATGAAATGGAATGGAATATGATTTTATTTAACATAAAATTATCGTAATTTCTTACATTCACTAACTCCCACACTTTGTATGTGGTGTCTTCAGCTAATTTTTGTGCAGCATCCGGTAGGATTTCAATTTCATTACTCCGTTCGTGTTGCTCCCACATTGATTTGATCGTTTTTGGACTGAATCCAGCATATGATTTGTAATTCTGAAATGTAAAATCAATTCACTTTAATCCAATCAAATTTATTTCCATTTTTAATTTTAATTTTACCTTTTCTTTGACGACCTCTCCATCAGGATTACTGCTACTGCTGGATTTTGTCGTTTTCTTCGACTTGTGTTTAGATCCATGCTGTTTTTTATTTGCCGCAGTCTTGCTGTGCATTATTGAATCGAAATTTATTTTAATTTAATCCTATTTCAATCATAAAATGAATTTAATTATGCGGCAAATTTGAGATCAAAATTCCGAATAAAATTCATGAAACGTCAAACAACTGTCATGTCATTGTTTGTAAACAAAGTGTGATGTAAATAAATTCAAAACAACAGAAAAAAATACAAAATAAAATGGAAAAATCATTTTTTCCAAACCAAGAACTCGTCGAAAACATAATTTATGTGGAGGAAGAATCAGATTTAAATAATGCACCTTACACCTTAGTTGACTTTGATGGGAAACTTGGAATTGAATTAATTGACTCGCAACCAGAAATTAGAACAAAAGATTACATTTGTGGCAGTTGTGATGATTCGTTTGAAAATCGAACCGAGCTTGATACTCACCTTAAAAATAATCATCCAGAAATTTATGACATTGTAAGTTCGTACAGGAAACAATCAGAGACCGTTAAACCAGCCCAAAGTTCAAATGCGAGAAATTCTGAAGCATGTTTCACGTGTAAGTGTGGATCTGAGTTCCAAAAGTTTGTCGAATTGGAAGTTCATGTTCAGATTGAACACTCTGATGAATTTGAAACTGTCACAGAAAATGTTGAAGAGGAAGAAAATACAGAATCGGAAAATGTACAAATGACGAATTCCAATGATATTGAAATTGTTGAGGAAAAAAATGAGGATAACGTTGAATTTACATCAAATTTTGTGGAAGATTCAATCGAAAATGAGACTAAAGATGATCAGGAAGAGAGTCAAGATAATGACGATGCACCAACGAGTTTTGTGACAATTGATGAGCTCATTTCAAAACGCATCGTTGGAGGAAAATCAAATAGACCGATAAACAGATCCTATAATTGTCATTATTGTACTGAAATATTTACTCTCAAAACAAATTACATTCAACATATGAAGGAAAATCATCCGGATAATCCGGAATATTTGTGCGAAATTTGTTCAAAAGGCTTTTTCGACCAATTACAATTAAAAAAACATAAAAATACACATAACACGAAGAGATTTGTCTGTGATATCTGTTCAAAAGGTAAATTTCATTCACATTTTTCTTTTACTAAATTCAATTCATGTTTACTTTTCCAGGATTCGTTACAAAAAGTAAGTTAACCGTTCATTTGGACGTACATTTCCGAAAAAACACCGTTGATTGTGAGATTTGTGGAAAAACGTTCGCCGCCAAATCCGGATACCGTGTTCACTTGAAGAAACATCTGGGGATGTGGGAAAAAAATATTGTCTGCCAAGTGTGTAACGCCCGATTTCGGTATCAATACAATTTAGATGTCCATATGAAGTCACATTCAGGGCAGAAGGATTTCCATTGTGATATTTGCAATAAGAGTTTTGGATTGCAGCGACAACTTCAGGCCCATATCGATAGTCATAATGGTGTAAGGAATTTTAGTTGTGAATCTTGTGGACAGAAATTTATACGAAGACAAACATGGAGACGACACATTTTAACGCATACAGGTCAAAAGGATTACAAGTGTCAAATTTGTAATGCGGCTTATGTTGATCGAAGGTCACTCAGGAAACATTTGGAGAAAATCCATCCCAATTTGAATTTGGAAGCATATTCCAAGCCATTAACACAAGTGCCTGTTATAATTGAAGAGAGGATATCAAATGAAGCTATCTTGTATTCAGATGAATTACAAATTTGACAATGAAATAAAAGTTTCAACGTTTTTTTATCAGTTTTTTCAAATTTTTATTTTTTTTGTCCTTTTCTTGTTATTGTACATTTTTTTCTTCTTTTGTTTGATAACATAAAATAATTGTAGTTATAATTTAAAGTGAGGTTCTTTTAATTTTATTCCCTTACAGTTATTTCTATCGGTTGATATTCAAAGGTAATCATAATAATATAATATAAAAATTTTCGCATTCTCTAACTTTTAATTGAAATTCCACTCCATACACTCCGCACATATTGCAACCAAACAAAAATCCGTTAGTTTTCTATTTCTAAAAATACAAAAAAGAACAATTAAAATGCTATTTTTAATTCAATTTCAAGAAATTACCTTTCATTATTGAATTCCATCGTCACTGAAATTATCCTAGAGCAGTCATGTCCTTATCGTGGTGGATCTCTTAAATAATCGTTATCATTACTTATCATTAATTTAATTTATTTATAAAACTATAAAGGTTCAAATAAATATATTCTCGTCATACGGTGCACCTTCGTATTTTTTCTGTAGACTCTTCTGGAGGGAAGCACATTAAATTTACCCCATTATGAAAAATATTTTGTGTTTAACACAAATTATCCACTTTTACATTTAAATAATTTTTAGTGTCTTTTTTGAATATTTTTTTTTAATTTTTTTTCAATTTTTTATTTTTTTACGTCGTCATTTTTTTGTCATTCACTCATTTTAGCATGAAATGAATTTTGTAATTGATTTAATTTAATTAAAAAAAATATTATATGTTTGTTACAAAACAGTAAAGATGAGATGAGAAGTATTTACAAATGTTCAGATGTTAGATTTTACTTCAACCTTTGGTTTCGGCCGCCAGTTGTGGTATAATTTTTTGTTTTTTGATTGATTGATGTGAATCATCCTTAGATCGTTTAGCTGACGGCGATTCCAATCCCTCAGAAGTTTTTCGTTCTTTTTTAAGTATACTACTGTCTAAATAATCACTAAGTTGTTTGCGTCTCACATGACGAACTTCAATTTTCATGCCATCTTTAAGTAGTTTTGTGTGAACGGCATGTTTGTGCACGGAATCTGTGAAACTTTGTATGCTCTCTGTTAAATCTATATTTAAATTGTCTACTTTTTCAAAGTCTAAGCCTATAAACCACATAGAACATTGAGGATCGTCTTTTTTGACCTTGTCATCTGCCTTACTTGTGTCTTCGTCATCTGAGGGTTTTTTACTGTCATCGGTGCTGTTGTTATCATTACTTACTTCATTTTTATTATTTTTGTTTTTTTTTGTGTCGATTATGTTGTGTTGCGGTCGATCATAACATTTTGGATTGACATGAGCGAGTGCAATGTGAGGATTTCGTTCCAAACTCAAAATTAAAAATCGCACCTTAGCTTCAACTAGACCACACCATTCAAGATGATCATCAGGGTTATTTGAGATGCATAGTAAAACGATAAAATGACGATATTTTGTGAAAAAGTTTGGGGCAGTAAAAAGTTGACTCCACAGTAGTTTGCCAAGCATGATATCATCTGTAATTTCCATACCATTTTTGAATGCTTCGATTATTACTCGTCTTGTGGAACTTGAAACGTTGAATGTGGAATTTTGTTGTGGATAAGCAGGTGTTATGATTGGCATTAAATGATATCTATCGGCAGCATTTACACGAGGATCCCATACGGGAAATCCCAAATTGACAGTGTCTGGTTGTTTGAGGAGAACTGGTTGAGGCCATTTCCATTGCGAGAAAACGAGGAAAAATTTATGAACTAAGGTAGCTGCCACAGCATTAGGATATAATTGGCAAGTTCTTGCAACGAGCATCGCCCATGACACTCCACCAAAATATCCAAGGGAATTTGAATAAATTCCATGTTTTTTGGCCCATAACTTGATCGCTCTCAATGCTAATCTAAAATTCTCCACATTCGGGACTAATCTTAGAATTTCATCTGTGACTCGACATCCATTTAAACTTCTCACACATTTTTGATCCAAATTCTTCAACAGCAAATCATCACGCAAATCAAAATCATCTGGAATTTCTTTGAGTGCAAGTCGAGCAAACAACAAATCGATTTCAATTCCATCAAAATTCATCTTTATTACGGGCACAAAAGCCTCTTCGACCGCTCGACATTCAGTGACTTCAGGTTGTTTCTTCAGCAGCTCAAAAAATGACGTGAAATAATCTGAACGTTCGATGTTTCGTGGAGCCACACAAAGCGCATCAATATCAGCACCCTTGTGATGGACTCCCAATCGATAGGATCCAAATGTGTAAATTTTTCCTCCAACTTTTTCGGCTAATTGTTGTGGCATATTCTTTGCAATTGAAACATCCTTCACCCAAGTTTTGACAAGAACATTTAATTTTGCTAGGATTTCCATTCGATGATTCAGTTCAGCTTCTGTTTCGAATGCATCAAATGGTTCCAAGGATTTTTGTAGTTCTTGTGTTCGTTGAATGTCTTCAGGCTTTGGACCAGACAAACTAATTGCCGAGGTCATACCAAAAGTCTTGGGTTTGTCATTTTCAGATGCATTTTGTTGTTTATTCTGTTCAATTGTCCACATTTTGTTGATATCTTGTAATCCGAGAGTTTGTTGTGAAACGTTTTTGTTGTATATATGCTATATTTTCTCTTTCTTTTTCTTGAGAAAGAACGCGGATGTTCCGCTATATTTTGATTTCAAGGTTTTCACTTGAATTTTAACTATTTCTACGTAAATACCTGCAAATAATTGAATCAAGATGTTAAAGACATCTTTTATTCTTAAGTTTTTTCCGGATATTTCTATTTTTTACGGCTTTTTCTTCCACAATTCACAGAAACGCTTCGCAAGAATGACAAAACAATTCACAACATCAAACGTCAAATGTCAATATAGCCCTCTTGCGAGCAATCATACAATTAAATTTATAAACATCAATCAACAGGGAATTCCATATCGTAAATGAAAAATTGGATTTAAAATAAATTAAATTTCATTTGAATTGAATTAAACTCAATGGAGTTTGCTGAATTCATTAAAACCCCAAAAATTAATCGTGTGATTTTGCATGAAAGTCCATCAAAGAAAATTGAATGTAAGTAAAAATTTCTCATCTACAGACATATGGAACTTTTGATAAAGAAAAGAAAATGAATGTGTGTGTGAAACATATTTTAAATTAAATCATTATTTTTTTAGGTTCACTATGTATTACAGGTCATCACTTGATTTTAAGTACACGAAAAGAAGACGAAAATGAGTTTTGGTTGCTGCATCAAAGTATTGACTTGGTTGAAAAGAGTCAACCGCGAGCCGATAATTATCTGCAAGCAACCAAAGATTGGATCAATAATCCAAATAATTACATTAGTGGCAGCATGACTGGATCTGGAACCAATAATTCATATAATGGTGGAACAATAACGCTCTACTGCAAAAATCTTCGAATATTAAAAATTGATATAGTTGGATATCAAGAATTTATAAATGTGGCAGAGTCAATTGAGCGTCTCTCAAAATTAGACATACAATGGCAATATCCATTCTTTTATCGGCCCATGTATAACATCCTAGAAGATGGATATCAAATATTTGGTCCTGAAGTTGAGTATGGAAAGTTATTGGCAACAGGACAATGGCGCCTAACAAAAATCAATGAAAATTATAAAATTTGTCCGTCATACCCCAAAACTATTGTTGTACCGAATATTATAACAGATGAAGAAATAGTCGAATCAAGTCAATTTCGCGAAGGGGGCAGATTCCCCGTCTATTGTTACAAGCATAACAATGAAGCTGTGCTATTACGAGCTGGACCAATTACCATTCAAAATGGTGTCAAACGATGTCAATCAGATGAAAATATTGTTAATGTAGTGTTAGGTAGAACAACCAAAGGTTATATTTTAGATACGACCAAACCCGGAAAAGTAAACATTCCTGCGGAGAATTATACGCAATGGAAAAAAGTATCGCATCCCATTAAAATTAACAAAGATTCATTTAATAAACTGATAGAAAATTGTAATGATACAACATGCTCGATGGATAAGTTTTTAGAACGTCTTGAAAACTCGGGATGGCTGGCAGTCGTACTAAAGACACTTGATGCTGCTTGTATTGCTGCTCAATTATTGGATAAGGAAAAAACTCCTGTCTTGATTGAAGGCATGGATGCTGCTCTGATTATCTCAAGTTTAGTACAAATAATATTAAATCCAGACTGTAGGACTGTGCGAGGATTCATTGCGTTAATTGACCGTGAATTTATTCAAGGAGGATTTCCGTTTAGTACAAGACATCGTTATGGCGGCTATTCACCGAACAGATCAAAACAAACAGTTCCAAGTTTTTTACTTTTCCTAGATTGTGTCTATCAACTCCATTATCAATTTACGTGCAGTTTCGAATTTAAAACGTAAGTCTTTCAATTTCCTCAATAAATTTATTCCAATCAAATTTTCAATTACAGACAATTACTGGTCATGTTATGTGAAAATAGTTATTTTAGTCAATATGGAACATTTTTGGGTGATTGTGAGCGTGATAGAGAAACCCTTGGAGTTTATACCAAAACAGTATCTTATTGGACTCACTTATTTCGGCCTGAACTTATGAAGAATATTTTATCGGTTTGTATTGAAATTACTGAAATTTAATATTTAATTTAATTTAATTTTTCTTCTAACAGCCCTTATATGATCCAAATTCTCAAGTTATATGGCCTTCTGTAGCACCATGTAGCCTTGTATTATGGTCAGAATTTTATATGCGATGGACGATTGACCAAACATTCATTGAACAAATTGAAAATATTGTTAACACAAAAATTACACAGGAAAAAGAATTACGAACTAAGGTTATAAAATTAAGGAAAGAATTGATGGACTTACAAAAGGAATATTTTGAGACACAAGTTAATGGAAATAATTTAATTTCAAATGAGTAAATTGCATTCCCATGAAAATTTCGAATTAAGTCTTACTTTCATTTCAAGCATATTTAAAATTGTGATAAAAAAAATTGATGATTGTCGATGTTAAAAATAATTTTATAACGAATTTTGAGCCAATTATTTATTTTTACAATTATCATCGAATAAAAACAGAAATTTGTTGAATTTTTTTAAACATATTGGTTTTGTTTCAAATGAAATTGGACATTTTCAATAAAAACGAAAAATTTTTCAATGCAACTAATAAAAATTAATAAAAAAACAAAACAATCATATTTTAAATGTTAAAAACAAAACTTAAACTTAAACAATAATACAAAAGACAGCATTTAACCACTTATTGATATATAAAACTTAATAAAATATTATGCAATCTTATAATAAAATATTATGTATGAAAAAATCTAAATGAGAAAAAATTTACAATAGAAAAGTGCTATTTTTACTATAAAATTTAAAATAAAATAAACGATAACTTTTAAAGAATTTCTAAATGTACACATTGGAAAAATTAAATGTGAAAATATGCTAAAAGGAAATAAAATATTGATGAATATGAAAATTTTTTTTTGAATTGTATTAAATGAGGACATTTGCTAAAAATTTTCACACTGGTGTGAAGATTGCACCATTACAATTTTTTTATTCGAAATTAAATTTTCGAAATAAAGTTTTTATTTCTTAAAATATTTAACGACTTCTGTGTTCGTGACCCCAACCAATTCAGCCTTCAGAGCCTCATTGTCAAAGATCGTCAAGAAAAATGTTTAAGTGACAACAAGAAAATTTTAAAGGTGGAAAATTTTTGGAAAATTGATAGATCAGTGAATCGAGACCCATCCAACTACACTTTTCTAAACCTTCCAGTGGTGTTGGACATTAAATTGTAAGTCATCTCATTTTTTTTTGTAAGGAGCATTCCATGCGAGTTCTTATCATATTTTTTGGCTTGTAAATATTTTTGATTTTATCAACACTGACGAAAATTATGAGGCTTGGGAAGGCAAATATTGAAAAAAAAAATAATGTAATAATGTATTCAAGATAAACTTCGAAATTTGTTAACATCAAACTGCAGATCGGCTTTAAGATGTTTTAAAGCTCTAACACATCCATTTTATTAATAAAAAGTTAATTTCGAAATTTCGTGAATCTGATTTCGAAAAAAAATTACCAGTGCAATCTTTACATAGGTTGGTTTTCACAATATCATTTCATTAGATATTTTCTGTAATGAAATTAAACACTTTCATGGAATTTTCTTGAAAAATAGTATAAAATGCGTTATTAGAATGAAATTTCAGTTATTATTGAAACAATGTCAAACATTAACATAGCAAAAAAACCTCTAGAGCCATTGAAAACCATAAGGTTTTTGCTCGAGTTCCTTGAAAAGAATGCAGTTCCAATTGTCGGCTACTATTTAACTCAAAACTGGACATGGATAAACATAAGATTTATTCATGCAATATTTTTTGGGTCTTTTACCGCAATTTGTTACATTTTTGATGCGTACCAAAATCGTCACAATGTGAGTGACTGCATTTTTAGTCTTTGTCTCATCATGGAAGATGTCTTGACTGCTCAACGACTTACCACGTGGGCAAACAGTCAACAAGATATTTTTGAAGCAATGGAACATATTAAGGAATTTACAAAAAAATGGGAACAAGAACCTGAAGGATTTCAAGTATTGCTTTGGTACAGTCGCATTTTAAGTAAATTCGTTCTATTTGTCACAAATACATTTAAAGTGCTTGGAGTGTTGCTGATGACGGCTCCAATTATATATTCCTTAATTTTTGATGAATTGCGATTATTTATGCAATTATATGTACCTTACGTTGATTACAAATCTCATCCTGGTTTTGAATTGCATGTGTACATTCATGGCATGTGTTGTTATCTAGTTATCTACGGATTATCAGCCGTTATTTGTAGCGTTAATTTAATTTTGACTCAAAATTGCATGGAAATTGATGTTTTAAGGGAAAATTTTAAAACCCTCACAAAGTTGATTTTGGATCTGGAAAAAAATGAATTAAAAATCACTCAGAAATTGAAGGAAATTTATGAGAATCATCAATTACTCATTGAATATGTGGATAGTTGTGAAGATTTGTTCTCGTTTCAAAATTTAAGCGATCACTTTGTTTTTGGAATACAAACCTGTCTTGGACTTTACATTTGTTTCAATCAATTTTGGTTGCCTGGTTATGTTTTGATTGGAGTTGATTTCATTGCAATTTTTTTCATAAACTGCCTTGGAACAATCATTGAATTCAAATTTGAGAAGTTATCCATTGATGCATATGAAGTGCCTTGGTATTTGCTTTCAATCAAGAATCAAAAGTCATTTGGTTTCTTTTTGCAAAATACTCAAAAGACAGACAGACTTTCTATCGGTGGCCGAGTTCCATTGTGCTTGGATTCATTTGTGCGATTTTACAAAGGAATTTACTCGTATTTAATGATTTTAATAGAAATGCAAGTTTAAAAAGTATGAGGCTTTTAAATAAAATATTCTTTTATTGATTAATTTTGATTGATTCAAGCATTTTCATGAAATTTTTCTTACCTCATCGTATGACGCATTTGATGCATTCTGAAAAGCACTTTATGTCATTTTAACTATAAATTTATAATTTAAATAATTACGTCAAGAATTTTCGCAAAAGCTACGAATTCTGTATTCAGTTTTCAATCAGTTTTAAAACAATGGCCAACATCAACATATCGAAAAAACCTCTTGAGCCATCAATAAATGCAGAATTTCTTTTTTCATTGCTTGGGAGGTCTTTAAATATTGCGATTGGTGAATATTTAGGCGTAAACTGGACATGGAAGTGGAACTTCAAATTTTTTCATACAAGTACGCTTGTATGCCTTACTGCGATTTGTTACATTTTTGATGGCTACCAAAATCGTCACAACTTAAGTAACTTTTTATTCAGTTTGTGCCTCATAATGATTGATGTTGTGGTGATTCAAAGATTTTATTCTTGGGCAGTCCGTTATGAAGAAATAAATGAAGCCGTGAATCACATAAAGGAATTCACAAAGAAGTGGGAACAGGAAGCTACTGGATTTGGAGTCTTACGATGGTACTATCGATTTTTGCGTAAATTCATCCTTTTTATGTTTAAAGCATTCACCGTAGGAGCATTTTGTTTGATATTAGCTCCGATTTTTTACTATTTGGTGTTTGGTGAAATGAAACTTTTTATTCAATGTTTCATTCCTTACGTTGATTTCAAGACCCATCCTGGCTTTGAATTGCACGTACTTTTTCAAGGATGGTGCGTTTTCTACTGTTTGCATGTGTTTTCAGTTGCGATTCTTTTAGTACTCTTAATTGTAACTCATAATTGTATCGAAATTGATATTTTAAGGGAATCATTGAAACCATTCAATAACTTGATTTTAAGTTCAGGTCACGAGGAAACAAAAATTACTCAAATGCTGAAGGATATTTTTGAAAATCATCAATTACTACTCGAATTCGTTGACAGCTGTGAAGATTTATTTTCATTTCAAAATATAACAGATCACTTTGTTGTTGGACTTCAAGCTTGCATTGGAATTTACATTTGTTTGAACCAGTTTTGGATGCCCGGATACGTTTTGGTTATGGGCGGAATGATCGCAATATTTTTCATCAACTTTCTTGGCACAGTAATTGCAGTCAAGTTTGAGAAGTTATCGATGGAGGTTTATGAAGTACCTTGGTATTTGTTGTCAATCAAGAATCAGAAGATGTTTCGTTATTTCTTGCAGAACACTCAAAATACTGACAGATTATCGATTGGCGAGAGAGTCCCGTTATGTTTGGATACCTATGTACGATTTTGTAAAGGAATTTACTCGTATTTAATGATTTTAGTGGAAATGAAAGTTTAAAATGATTAAAAGTCGAATAATTTGACTGTAAAACTTTCAGAAAAATTAATAAAATCTACTAAGAATTTTATTTTTTTTTTAACTTTTCAGAGAGTATCGAAGCAATTTATTAATATAGCATTAAATTTTAGCTTTTATTTTTTTTCCAACTGAGTCATTTCCTAAAATTTTGCAGGTGTATTATAATTGACCTTAAGGATATAGAATCACATAGTATGCATTCTGAAAAGTGTTAAATGAGATTCATACTAAACAATAATTTACAATTCATATAATTGCATAATGGACGCCTCTAAATATTTAATTAATATTTTATGGAGTTTATAAAAAGATGATCAAACTATTTTTCCCTACCAGTTTTTAAAACAATGGCCAGCATTAATATATCAAGAAAACCTCTTAAACCACTTAAAACAGTGGAGTTCCTACAAGAACTTATTGCAAAAAATTTAGCACCAGCGGTTGGAAACTATTTCACTGCTCATTGGACCTGGAAATGGAGTTTGGAATATTTTCGACTAACATTTTGTATTATTTTAACTGCGACTTGTTACATTTTCGATGGATTCAAAAATCGTCACAATTCGACTGATTTTATATTTAGTCTTTGTCTTATAACGGTCGATTTCATTGGGACTCAAAAACTGTTTTCTTGCACAAAAAATCGTGATGCCATTATTAAAGCAATGAAAGATCTTAAAGAATTTACTAAAAAATGGGAACAAGAACCAGAAGGATTTCAAGTATTGCTTTGGTACAGTCGCATTTTGCATAAATTTGTACTTTTTGTAACGAATGCCTTTAAAGTTGGAGGAATTTGTCTTAGTTTAGCTCCAGTTTTGTTCTATTTAGTGTTTGGTGAAATGATACTTTGTATTCAATGTTTCATACCTGGCATTGATTACAAATCTCATCCTGGTTTTGAGCTTCACGTATTTGTGCATGGTGTGTGCTGCTATTTGGGTGTTAATGGATTATCAGCAGTTATTTGTACTTCTATTATGATTCTAGCTCAAAATTGTATCAAAATAGATGTTTTGAGAGAGACTTTAAAACCACTCAATAAACACATATTGAGTTCAGAAAAAGATGAAATCAAAATCACACAGATGCTCAAGGACATTTATCAGAATCATGAATCACTCATTGAATATGTTGATATATGTGAAGACTTTTATTCCATTCAGAATTTGAGTGATCACTTTCTTCTTGGAGTTCTAACTTGTCTTGGACTTTTCATTTGCAGCAATCAATTTTGGTTGCCTGGATATGTCCTAATGAGTCTTGGATTCATTCAAATTTTTTTAATTAATTGCATTGGAACCCTCATTGAAGTTAAGTTTGAAAAGTTATCGATGGATACATATGAAATTCCCTGGTATTTGCTATCAATCAAAAATCAGAGGATGTTTCGTTATTTTTTGCAAAACACTCAAAAAACAGACAGATTATCAATTGGTGGTAGAGTTCCATTGTGCTTGGATACATTTGTGCGATTTTATAAAGTTATCTATTCACTTTTAATGGTTTTAATAGAATTGCAAGTTTAAAATTAAAAAATCGAAAAATCTACTGTAAAACTTTCTAATATTTCCAATAATTTATAAAATTGCTAAAACCTTTATTTTTTTTTTACTTTTCAGAAAATAAAGAATAAAACATTTAATTATAAGCATTTATTTTTCCCATTGGGTCATTTTCACAGATTTCTGCAGGTGCATTGTAATTATAATTGACCTGAAGTATATTGAATCACATGATTTATTTGCATTCTGGAAAATGCTTATGATAGAATCGTTAAAAATTAATGAATAATTGTTTCTAGAAGAAAGTTTTAAAAACCGTTCTCATTATTAAACAGATAAAATCATTCTGAAATTAAGAACGAACTTCGCAATCTCCTACAGGTTATGCACAATAGACCCGTCTGTAGGTCTGAGTGCTGGTTCTCTTCTGAGTCCGCCCTAGAAATCTGAATCTCCTACAGGTGTTTTTTACCTCTTTTAAAATCAAGCATACCTGACAAGATTACGTTTCACTCATCCCACTAAAGACGTTTTTGGGCCTTCTTAAAATTTTTTAATGAGTATACAAATCCACCAGGTAGCGCTGAGAGCTAATTTTGTGATATATAACCTTTGGAGTGTGTTGACAAGGTCATTGATAAGGTTGTTGATAACTTCAGTCTAGTCCTTCTTCTAGAAGTTTCCATTACATAATACGATGCATTCTGAAAAGCGTTAAATGACATTCTCATTAAGCGATAAATTAAATTTTATATAATTACATAATAGACGTCTCGAAAAATTTGAAAAATAATGTTTTATGGTGTATATAAAACGATGATCAATTTAGATTTTCTATCAGTTGTCCACAATGTCTAGCATTTATATATCAGAAAAACCTCGTGAGCCATTGAAAACTGTTGAGTTTCTTCTAGAACTCCTTGAAATTTATTTTAAACCAGTAGT
>LN483908.1:0-56038 GCA_900002565.1 Culicoides sonorensis
CATTAATAAGTTAAAAATTAATACAGATATGCATCGAATGATTCTGAGTGTTATAAATCAAAAGTAACACTTAAAAACAAAAAAATAAAAAAATCAGTCCAAAATCTAATGAATTTCTATATTCTTCTGAAGTTTAACAACTTCAAAAATTACAAGTTCTTTGAAAGTGAACTCAAAAACGAAAAACAAGTGAAAAAAATATCAAAATCTAGAACTTGTCCAATTTTTGTTCTGAATAATCTATCAAACATTGTTCTTATCAAAAATTGCACAAGTTCTAGATTTTGATATTTTTTTCACTTGTTTTTCGTTTTTGAGTTCACTTTCAAAGAACTTGTAATTTTTGAAGTTGTTAAACTTCAGAAGAATATAGAAATTCATTAGATTTTGGACTGATTTTTTTTTTTTAACAATTAAAATTCAAAGATAAAACATTGAACTTTAAAATTAATAACTTTATTTGTGAAATAAAGCTTAAATCTTCTCATATTTTACATTTCATAATTGATATGGCCGGTTATTGGAACTAGGCCGGCATTCCACGTTATACCCTATTTATATGAATTTTGATGGAAACGCCTGGTTATTTACATTTTTCTCAGTTTGAAAACGTCTTGAGAAAAAAAAATGAACACACTTTAAAAGAACACAATCATTATAATTCAGCTCTCAAAATATCCTTCATTTGATGTAATGAGAATTGTTTTTCATTAATAAAAATATACAAAAACCATTGTTTATGTTTCAAATCAACAAATGTGGTTCTCATTAGCAATTTTCAATAAAAATCAAATAGTCCGTAAACAGAGAAGTATTTTTCTGTAAAATATCTAAACACAATTGAGCACATTGATTGACAAAAAAATTCAATTTTCTTTTATGAACATGAAAAAAAGCCTACAATGCGACCACAAAAATAATGCGAATAAAGTTTATTGATTATTTATTTGCTATTATTATTGTGATCACTGTTTTTCTTTCCATTTATTTTTATGAAAATGAAAGTTTCGTCAAAAATTTTGAATTGGAACACGTGTCTCAACTTATTTAAATAAATGCCTTTAAAAAATTATTTATGATTTTTTTTAATGCAAATTCATCATTATTTTTTCACTTAACATTAAAAGGTATTTTTATTAAATCAAATGTTGATTCAAGTCTCTCACATTTCTGTTTATTTTGCCTACTCAAGAATAAATGAATAAAATAAGATAAAATAAAATATGATTTTATTATCTACTCATATCGATTGTCTTTCATTATTCATATTTTTTTCAATATTCAAATAAATTTTATTTGATCAGATTTTTATTTTATTTCATTTCTTGTCTTTGTTACGACTCAGAAACCTAATACTCAAATATTTTCATGATATGACTCTAAATGACACACATTCACGTGAAAGCTTTTAATGCCAATTTTGCTAAGCACAACGAAAACAAAGAAAAAAAAACACTAAATGCTCGTGCAAGCTTTTAAAAATTGATTCATTCAATTTATCAGATATTTTATTGTTATTATGATCGTATTATTTTTTTTGTTTATCTTTATTGAGCACACACACACACACAAATACCGTGAATTTATGTATTCAATTCAATTCAATTCTACTGTAAACGGAAATTTGATGTTTAGGTTTTTTATTTTCATGTGCTGCATCCCATGTGTGTAAATTTTTTGTTTATTGTTATATTTTTTTTATACATTCAATTCAGTTCTGTTTTGTCTATAAACTTATTAAAAAAATTTCCTGTCTGTGTATATTTCTGTACATGGATGGTACAGTGTTGTGGGAAATCCAAATTAAATATCAGTGGTGTTAGCGTACGACGACGTTTATTTGTAGAGTTTATTGTAACAGTTTTGATATTTTTTTGGTAAATTTCAATTTTGAATAAAAAAAAACGGAAAATTTTATCATGAAATGTCTTGTGCAAGTGCATTTGTGCTCTCTCTATGAAAAATTGATTTGGCATTGAGTTAAAATACTTAAAAACTATCAAAGAAGAGAAACAAAAATTTTTTGTGTCGAAAAAAGTTTTTCAAGTGTAGATAATACTCAAACAGAATAAGATTGAGACTGACAAAGTGATCCCAGTAGCGCATTTTCCTTGAAAATCCACTTAAATAAAATTTAATCGCTTTAAAAAAATATTTGAATCATCTGTTTTTTTTGTCCTTCAACATGAATGAATAAGCAAAGCACTTTTTATCAATTTTTGGGTAATTTTTTTTTTTTTCATATCATCATTCTTTGTTTTGACTGTAATTGAGTAACACGTTTTGATTGATTGAATTAAATTTAATTCAATTGGATGCGTGAATTTATTTTCACCATAAAATCGATTAAATTTCAGTTAATATCTGTTCCTCTTTAAATTTAAGTCCAAGCCATGTAAAAGTGAAATTCAAATTAATACTTTAATCTTTAAATGTATTTTTTCTTTGACACACTCTTACAAATATACTAAAAAAGGGTTCTTCCAAAAATTTATCTCAGTAATTTTGTGACTGTTTCACATTTTGTTTGTTAACCAAACAGCTTATTTAAACATCTTTTATTCAATTTTAACATAAAAAAGAAGGATAAATATATCGAAAAAATTTTGAAAAGGGATCATATCCATTTGATTGTCTGATATTCTCTTAGGTTAACCACATTTAAAATGAAATGAAAACTTTTGTTTGCTACTGTTTTTTTTTTTGAGTAAAAGTGGTCCGTAACTTTTCATTAGAAGCCATTTACTTTTACTGTTTAGCTTTGAAATGTAATTTGTCTGATGGAAATCTATTCATTTAATTTCCTTTTTTTCTTCATTTTTCAATTCAAATTTTTTAATTTCACAGAAAATATTCATGAAAAATTTACTCTGACATTCTCAACGACCTAATTTTTTGAAATATTTACATTCTAAGGTGAAAACGCGTCGCAGACTACCCGCATAATATGCATAGACTAAAAGAGTGCCCATAATACTCAAATTCTTGTACCAAATTAACTTGAAATGTGATAAGAATTTCATTCGGTAAGCGTCAATCAAATATTTCCGTCTGTGGACCAAGTCACTTTGTACTGCGGGGCGTTTTCAGATTTCAGTGTAATCAAATTTCATTTTTCAAATATAATAATATAAATTCTTCAAATTCAAACAATTCATTTCATTGATTTCATAGAAATATGAGATTTATGATCTCTATTTGACTAAACTGTAATATAAATAATCATAATTCATTTAAAATGTAAAATAAAAGAAAGAGGGCAACAATTTCCATTCTTCATTGCAAATACAATTGAATCAACATTATAATTTTATTATTATTTTATGTGATTGAATATTGCATCAGACATTATGATGATGATTATACGGAAGAAAATTTGCTATTTTTAGATCAATTTTATATTTCATTGTGAGAAATGGCTTCAATTTTGCTTCACTGTTTTATTATGATTTGTATTGCAATGATCTGAACATACAACAAAAAAAACTTGGTAAATTTGATTGCAATTTATCGATTTTCTTATAATTTTTTTGTTTTTTTTGGTTTGAATTGAAATTTGTGACACAAGACAAATAGAAATTGACCAAGAAAACATTTGTTATTATTATTTTAACAGGAAAACAAATGTATTTTCATTGAGAAAAAAATTGGCTTGAATTACAAAAACAACGAGAAAACACTGTTGAAATATTACCTTATTTGTACAAAAGATTAAATGTAATCTACTACGAACTTTGTGAACTTTTTTATTCAAAGAATTCTTAAAAATGCAATTTATAATCAAAATAATGGAATAATAGGAAAAAAGAATGAAAAATTGTAATAATAAAGTATTAAATGTATGTAAGAAAAGAATTATAGATTGCAATTTCCTTTTGTGTGAAAAAAAAATTTTTCATTTAAACTTTTTATTGTTATTATTATAACAATTTTCCACATTTAAACAATTTCAACTTAAACAAAGAAGAAAAATTATTCTTTTTATTATGAATTTAATGAAGTTCAAATAAAAGTTTTTTTTTAAAAATAATTTACTAGGTTTCAAAAATACATAAAAAAGAGGAAAAACTTTGACCATGAGAGTTTGAATCAAATAATTCTCTTATAAAATAAAAAACAGTAGAATAAAATTATGAAGAAAAATTTAAGTTGACAGAATTGACAAACATTTGAAAGCTGAAAACTCCCCGCAGTACAAAGTGAATTGGTCCGCAGACGAAGATCTTTGATTGATGCTTACAGGATTACCCTTAATGAATGAAATTTTTATCACATTTCCAGTTAACTTGAAACAAAAATTCGAGTATTATGGGCAAGCGCGGAGCTAGAAAAAAATTAGGGAGGGAGCAAAAGTCGGCCTGGTTTCATTTTTTTTCATCTATGCAGGATGGTCGAAAATGAGTGCAATAAATACTTCAAATATCAAGCTTTTTTGATGCCGTTTTCAAGATTGTTCTAAGAACTGTACTAAAACTGAACTTTTGAAGAATCTTGAAATTTCAAGCCGTAATTTTGAATGAATTAGAAACCTGGACAAATCAAGAACCTTGAAATTTCAAGCCATGGTTTAATGAATTAGAAAGCTGAAAAAATTAAGATTCTTGAAATTTCAAGCCATGGTTTAAATGAATTAGAAAGCTGAAAAAATTAAGATTCTTGAAATTTCAAGCCGTAATTTTACATGAATTAGAAAGCTGAAAAACCAAAAATCTTGAAATTTCAAGCCATGGTTTAAAGGAAATAGAAAGCTGGAAAAATCAAAATTACGGCTTGAAATCTTGACTTTTTCCAGCTTTCTAATTCATGAAAAATTACGTCTTAAAATTTCAAAATTCTTGAAAAGTCCAAATTTAATACAGTTTTTAGAACAATCTTGAAAAACGGCATCAAAAACGCGCTGTGAAACGCTCGAAAATGATAGCTGTGAATTTTTACTTTTTTTACATTCAAAAACTATTGATACAGGAGGGTCGAAAATGATAGCTGTCAAATATTTATATATATAATACGTCGCTATACGACACCTAACTGCGACACTAAAAAGTTTCATAGTGTTAAAGAAAAAAGCAAAAAAACATGAAATTCATCATCTTTATACCATTCATTTTCTTTTAACATCATAATTAATTTATAAAATCATCAAATTATCTAACAACGACAAGCTTTTATCATATTTTCACAATCACACGTGTTTTCATGATATTTTTCCATCATCATACATATTCAAAGACTCCATATTTTTCCTTATTTTCATTTTCATACATTCACTTAAAGTTACTTTTTCTCGTGCATGAAGAGTGTGAATAATTCATCGTCACATTAGTTTCCATTCCCTGAGTATGGTGTGCCCTTATGTACGTTAAATGATGAAAAATCTCTTGTTGTAATGTTTCGTAATGTTCTTATCATTTGTTTTCTTTCAGTTTTGTTATTATGTGATATTACTTTTATGTTTTTTTCTTATAGGTAGTAGCACTTAAAGTTACAAACTTACAAAGTTTGCGTTGTGATACGTCATGAAACACAATTTAAATTATTCATGCAAATTTCGGTTATCATCACATTTGGCATACAACTCACGTAAAAATTAGGCAGATGAAAGTTTTGTGATGTGCATTTGTTATAAGATAGTTTCATGTTTGTTTTGTTTTTTTTTTGCCTTATGAGAGTAGTTTTTATGGGTCATAAAATGAAAAATTCACTCTCTAAGTGGATGAAATTTTACTTGTACACTGTACATGAACTCATTTTCATCATCTTCATTTTATTTTATCTTGTTACCTTACAAAAAATACTGTCCTTGAATTTCATAATAAAACAAAAATATGGGCCTTCAAAACATGAATCATTGCAACAAAAGAATAATTATTAAGATTAAAGGATTCAAAGGTGTATTTTTCTATTCATATTCACAGTAAAAAAAAAATTGACCACCCTTATAATCACATCCTTAAATATTTTATCTTACATTATTATAATAGATACACAAACAAACAAAAAAAAAAATAATAAACATTTATTTCATTTTTGTCTCCTTTTCTTTGGTTTCTTTCACAGAAATACGTGAGTGAGTTATCAGTTGTAAGAGATTGTGTAGAATCGTGCGTGGAAAAAGGTAAGTCATAGTTCTTGTTAAATATTTCTTTTCTCATATAAAATAGGAAAAAAAATAAAAGACGCTTTACGAGGTAATGATAAACATGAAAATAAAACATTTTAGTCATTATTTATTTTTCTGTTCTTTTTATTTGTTTCTTGTATCAAAATAAAAAAAAGAGTTTTAAAACAAAGCATTAGCTATGTAAAACATGTTATGTTTTTATTACTTTTTTTTTTCTTTTTAACTTAAGACCTTTTAAGGAAAGTAAACGGATGTTTTTATTTTTATTTCTTGATTACTTTGTTTCTTTGCTGCCAGACATACAACTGAATTGCATTTGCCACATGATAAGTTACAAAATTTGATTGAATTGAAAATGTTTTAAGTGTATTTTTTTATTGTTTTTTTTTTATTTGTTTATTTGATTGAATCATATGGCTAAGAAGCAAAGCAATCAAACGAGAATAAGAGTCATAAAATAAATTAAATGCACATGAGTAATTTATTTGAACTGGGAAAAAGTTAACTTTGTATTTGTTTCACATTTCAAATCATGATGTTTACTTCAACGTGAATTTAATTGAAAATATGAGAATCAATAAAAAAAAGTGTGGGCTTCATCTAAACACGTTTTGGAGCTCTATTAACTGAAAACCATAAAAACATTAAAAGACACACATTTTCATTAAATAGAAGGTCTTCCAATCATATCAATTATGTCTCATCATCATTTATTTCCATTTTACAGAAGTTTGGCAATCTAAAACATTTTGCTGTACCGAAAATGGATGCAACACTGGACCACATACAGTTTCACCACCGCCTTCAATAATCCCATTGCTAGTTATTCCTGGAATTGTAAGTACTTTGTTTGTTATGCTGCAACAACCACATTTGTTTAACAGAATTTTTGGCGTGTAAAATAAAAAATGGAAAAACTTTTAGAAGAAACAAACAACAAAAAGTGATTATTAATTTAAATTAAAACAAAAAATTCCAAAAAAAACACAATTAATTAAGAGAAAAATAAGAATTTACTACTATTTTTATTATTATTGGATTGTTTATAAAAATTTCAATGTAACAGTATTCAAAAAAATTTAAATTAAAATAGAAATTAAATTTCACAAGTCAATGCTTTTAAAGAGTAAAATCTCTAAGAAATGTCATGTAAAAGTTTTTTTTGCATATTTTACATTTAAAGAAAACCAGTCGCTTCCATTATGTTGTTATATTTTACTGACAAAATATGATATCCTTTATAATGAAATTAGTTTTAATAAAAAATAAAATAACTTCCACAAACAAAAGAGAACCAATTACAATAAATTCATAAGTCTTTTCTTCATTGTTGTCTATCTTAAAGCTAATATGATACAAAATATAAAATGTTAGTTAAAAAAATATAAATTAGAATGCTCGCATAAATGCCTAAAATTACATTTAATCCCATTCAAATGCAATATCCACTTAGAATAGTAATTACCTTAACAAAAAACAAAAAAAAAACAATTTAATTTCAAATAGTTGAAGAAAAAATTGCACATTAAAGTACTAAAAGGACACCAAATATGAAAAAAAATAGTAATTCAAATATAATTGAAAAGAAATCACATTCTAAATGATTGTATAATTAAAATATAAAATTAAATTCTTGTTTTTCATCTAGTTTTTGTCCTTTTTCTATTCCTAGACATAGTGATAATGAATAAAACATCTCTGCATGTATAAAATTAAAAGTATCTTATTTCAAAATAATGAACATTTTAATGATGACCTCCGCATTTTAAAGCATGAACATTTAATAATATATAAAGTATAATAAATAAATTTAAAGAAAAAAAAAATTGTATAATGATAGAAAATTGAGTTTGTAACGTCTCTTGTTCATAAATTAAAAATGCCAAAGGAATTAAGATTTTGCTACAATGCTTAAAAGGTCGTAACAAACTGCAAATTAATAGTGCAATGTACAGCATGAGCATTTTGTGAAAATTAATAGAGAATAAAATGAAGAAGGAAGAAAAAATTATATCTTAAAGAGGAAAATTTGTATAATTAATGCAATATAACAAGAAATTGTTGATGACGACAAAATGGCATAACCCACCTCAATCATTTTTCTTTCGGGGTCGTAATTTTCTGGTGACTATCCAGCTTCGTGATGTGGTGACTTTGATTCAAATTCCTCTCTAGTGTGTCATTTAAACATTCAATTTAACAAATTTCTATCAACAAAACAATTATTTTTAATTGAATTCAAGTGTCAATTAAATTTTGTAAGACATTTTTCAACATAAATGGACTTAAAATTTGGCATTAAGTCAAAACACACACTTTTTAATGAATTTTAAATAGAGAGCACGTCACATCACTTAAAACAAACCTATTTTATTGCTTTTAACGGATATTTTTCCCTGAATTTGAAATTGATTCAATGAACTAATACCGTTAAAAAGTTTAAAAATAAAATTTCAATTACAAATTCAATTTTAACTGAAATAATCACAAAAAGCGAAAATAAAACAATGTTTTTTTTACTGCAAAGAAAACAAAAATCTCGGTTTCTTTTTTTCTGGTTAATAAAAAAGTTTTATAAGAGCAAAAAAATTGACATCTGCTATTTTTCACTCAATTAAAATAAATGCAACTGTATGCAGAAATTAACGACCTATGAAATTGGAAAAAAAAATCCGAAAAAAATATATTTTAATACAAAAAAAATGGAGTGAAAACTGTTAAAAAGAGAATTTTAAATGATTTGTTTGAAATTGCAAATTATTCGTATTAGCACCAAAAAATTAAAATTTATTCAAAAATTAGCTAAACAAACCAATGAATATTAATTCCATTTATTATCAGTTTATTTTATTTTAAAACTAGAGTAAACTTTATGAATAATGTCCCGATTTTTTCACTATAACAATAAAATTGAAAAAAAAATCATATGCCTGCTGTTGTCGTCACACCATAAAATGAAATATTTTCGCCCCAATTTTTCAGTTTCATCCACATGGAAAAACTATCCAAGCAGGAAATAAACTTTTTCTATGATATTTAACATGCAAAAAAAAATAACAAAAAATAACAAAATATTTTGATCATGAACAGAAATTGTATGTAAATAGTGTTTTTTATGAATGTTTTAAAAAAATCTCAATTTAATTATTTTTCAATGAATATCAAAAGCCATTTGAATGATGCGGTTCACAGATAAAAGTTGTTTCTTTTATTTTTATATTAAATAAAATTCAACAAAAAATGTTGAAAACAAATTTTATTTGAAAAAAAATTTGAATGGACGCCAAGTTCACACTTTGTATTGACTTACTTTTCATGTTCTTCAATTTCATTTAATTAACTCAACTTATAAAAAAAAAAAAACTAAAATAACACAAATTGAATTTATTTTAATTTTAGTTTGAATTTCATTTTTTTCAGTTTTAAATTTTAAGGAGAATCAGCAAAAAATACTCCAAATTAAAATGCAAGAAAAAAAAAACAGTTTCAACTTATTCATACAATTCAGAGCAATAAGCACCTAATATAATAAAAAATACAAGGAGAAGGGAACATTTGAAATTATGTTTTCCACTTCAAAACATGCACTTACTTTACCATGTTAATTTTATTGTTTAATTTAATTTATACAACCATAAAACTCCTTAAATATCTGTTTTGAATACTTTTCTCTAACCAAATTTCACATTTTTCATGTAAATTTTTTTGACTCACCAACAGAAATTCAACATATTTATTCTAAAAACATGTGTTTAAATTCCATATAAAATTAACATATTACTACATTTTATAATAATAATAATAGAAAATACACAGACATAGAAGAAACAAAAATGAAAGCTCTTCAAAGTTAAAAATGTGAAAATAATAAAATGAAAATAACACAAAGAAATAATAAATTTACATGTAAACAACAAAAGTATAAAATTTAAATGAAAAAAAAATTAAAATGAAACTAGCAGAAAATAGTTAAATATGCCGTTATTATAAAGTACTGGAATGTTAAGTAATAATAATTATAAAATGAAAAGTTAAATGCCATACAAAAGGAAATATAAAGAACCAAATTTACGAGAATTCTTATTTGCTGTTTAAGTTTATTTTTATATATGATTTTTGAATAATTGTACGAAATTAGTAAAGAAAGAAGAGGAAATTAAAATGACCTTATTTAATGATAAAGTTGGAGGTGAAACTTATAATGACTCGACTTAGAAAGAGAGAGAGAGAATACGAGAAATCGTACTGACTCATGTAAAATTTCTCATAATATTCTTGTAAGGGGTTCGTAAAGATAGTTGTAAGGTCCTAGTAGTCCTAGTCCTAGTTCTACTTCCGAGCCGTAGTGATTGGGCTAAAGTTCCTGGTTCCTTACCTGGAAGGCTCGCTTCACTGGCGGATCACTCATGGACGGCATTGATGCAGCGGGTTTCTACATAGGTCATTTTGCGACAATCTTTCATGCAGAGACTGCCGCCATAATATTCTGCTCATATGCTTCCTGGAGATTGCTTGAGACAAAATCTGCATCTGTATCGACAGTCAAGCTGCCATTAAAGCTTTGACTTCCTTACAGATTAATTCAAGATTAGTTCTTGACAGCGTAACTGTATTTCAAGATCTATCGCGTTATAACGAAATAACCCTTGTTTGGGTGCCAGGTCACAGCAATGTGCATGGTAACGAGCAATCTGATATACTTGCTAAAAATGGCATTTCCGCCATCAATTATTCACCAGAACCGGTTCTGCCGCATTCTCTGACCTGCATGAATTCTTACAAGACGGCTAGAGAAGCTACGCTTTTCTGGGATTGGTGGTTCAATCAGGCGGGTACTTTTAGGCAGACTCGCCTCCTTATCAAGAAACCTGATTCTGGTTTAACTAGACAACTGATCAGATGAGTAAATTCGGGTCCTCGTGATTGGGGTTCTGATTCACCAGTCAACGATGAGTTATCAACTTTAAAATTACGTGCTTCAATTACACGAATATCGGCGGGAATACGATCACCAAATTTAACTTCAACAACATCACCCAAGACCAAGTCTTCGGCACGAAGTGTCAATTTTTCACCTTCACGAATAACAGTAGCAAATTGGGGTAACTAAGGTCTAGTGGATTTTTTTCTTTAGTTGTTTCTCTAGTTTTGGTTCCTCTTCATCAGATATAATGATAATGGGTATGCTTAATGGACCCGTCTGAGTGCTGGTTCTCTTCTGAGTTCGCCCTAGAAATCTGATCTGATCTGAAGGTCCTTGTAATGTCTCTCGTAAGGTCTTCTTAAATACTCTTATCAACTCCCTTCTCACATCTCTTGAACCGTCTCTCGTTATAATTGATTCCATGTTTCATTTATTTAATTTAAATTCAAAATCCTATTTTTATAAAAATTTTATACATTATAAATCATAATTAAATATCGAATAAGATCAATAATGTATATTATTATAATAAAAAATTCTAAATCTTAGTACTCTTAAGCGCTTATATCCTCTTAAAATGATAAAATAAAAATACTCCTCAAATTTTAATGCATTGATATAAAAAAAAATGTACTTTAAACAAATTCACCGAATAATAATGACATAATTTTGTTTTTCATTTCAATCAAAGTTAAATTATTTATACATTTATTTGTACATTTATTTTAATTATCATTTTAATTTAATTATTGCAGTATCATGTTTCAGTTAGTAATTAATACTGTTAAAATATTCATATAAGTAATAATAATAATTGATTATCAATCATAATTTATGACAACAAATAAATTAATAAATAATTTTGTTTATCATCAATACATTTTTTTTGAGTTCAATTTAAACAAAACATTTTTTTTTGTTGTTTGAAATTTTGTTTAAATCACACTTAAACCCACTGAGATTTTTAACTTCATTTAAATATTTTTTTTTATTATAACAGTAGTTAACTTCGATAATTAATACATTAAAACTATAATAATAGTAAATAATTAAATTTAATTATAAAAAAAAACTAATTGATTACAATTGTAGTTGTATTGAAAAATTTAAACTCAAACTTTATATATAATAATAATAATAATAATAATAATAATAATAATAATAATTGATTATCAATCATAATTTATGACAACAAATAAATTAATAAATAACTTTGTATATCATCAATAAATTTTTTTGAGTTCAATTTAAGAAAAAAACCAATTTTTTTTTGTGATTTGAAATTTTGTTTAAAACACACCTAAACCCACTGAGTTTTTTAACTTCATTTAAATATTTTTTTTATTATAACAGTAATAAACTTCGATAATAAATACATAAAAATTATAATAATAGTAAATAATTACATTTAATTATTAAAAAAAAAAACTAATTGATTACAATTGTAGTTGTATTGAAAAATTTAAGAAATTTAATGAAAATAATAAACTCAAACTTTATATAAAATAATATAATAATAATAAAAATTTATTCAATTTTAATGTTACATTATAATAACAAAATTTAAATGAAAAAAAAATATTTTTGTTAAATAAAATTTTGCTGATATTTTGCTCTGTAATATAAAAGAACGTTAAATTTACTTGAAAATTTATAAAAGCTAATGAATTGCCAGTTATTCTATTTAAAAATTAAAAAAGAATGTTTAAAAATAAAATACATTATAATATAAAAAATGAATTATTATTATAATTATAAATAAAGTATATTATCATATAAGATTTGTTTCAATGCCGAGAGTTGACTGGGGATGACAAGACAAAGAAAGGTAAGATTTCAATAAAAACTAGGCGTTTCAATTTGAAAATAACATTTAATCATGAATTGCTATTGAACAACTGCATTTTATCGACATAAATTATTTTTTAATGTTAGATAAATTGCGAAAAACTACCATTAACCAGGCGTTTCCATTGAAACTGGTAAAAACTCATAAATAACCAATAACCAGGCGTTTTCTTTTTAGTGCATTTCGTAAGAAAAAAGCACTATTACAGACGATTTGTCCATTGTCACTCCATCACTCTGTCCTACATTTAGTTCCATAACTTCAGAAGGTCGGGTTTTTTTCGTGGGCTACGGAGCCTGAAAACCGTTAAAAAACGGTTACAAATTTTGAAATTGGTAATTTTGATTGGTTTTGTTGGATGGAGGAGCTTATTAAAATGAACTTTAACTTATTAGCTTTGAAATTATTCTCAGAAATTGAGCTCAGGGATTGGGCTCCAGAGCCTGAAAACGGTTAGAAGCTCAAAATCCCAAATTTTGCCAAAATGTTCGAATTTTTCAAATGGCAGATTCTTTTTCAAACTTTTCAAAATAATGGAAATTTTTAAATTTCCTATTAAAATTTTAACATTTATTTATATTTTAAAGTAAAACTTGATTTTATTTTATTTTAAATGCACTTTTCTAAACCGCCCAGTGGTTAGTATTTCTCATTTTAATTTACATAAAATCATTTTCAAGAGGATATTCATATCTTGAAATCTCTTCAAAAATAAACAAGGAAGTATACATAATTCATGCTTCATATTATTATTTTTATTAAACTTGATAGACACGCGTCAGCTAAGTTTTGCATTTAAGATTTAATGAGAAAAGAAACTCTTTAATTATTTATGAAGATAAAATATAATGAGAAGAATAATTTTAAAGCTGCTTTCCTACATCCGTTAAGATACGATTATTTTTATACTAACTGCAAAAAAAAAAAATTAAAATGAACAATCTGTGAATAAGAATCAGTTTTTGTGTCGTTGCATGTGTAGATTGATTTTAGCATACAACAATGAATATTCATACAAAAATGGAAAATTTTGTAGGAAGTGTCTTAAAACTTTTGAATTTTTTTGTCATGCTCCCTATTTCCAATGAGTTTTTTGCACTGGTGCTCTGTAGGTTGAAATCAAGATCAAAAGGGCCTCAAAGGTACTTTTAAAATGAAATGAAGTTTAAAATTAATTATAAGATAATTAAATCTCAATTCAACTTTAATGTTTTTAGTTAAAGTCATTTTATGTACGGCATTTCAACTTTCAATACAATTAAATTTGTAATACATTATTTTCATGTTTTCGTTTAGATAGAGTCAAAAAAGGGCGCTTAAGATACGGAACACTGATTGTTTTCCATCACAAAGCATACGGGTTTGTAATTTATCTTGTGCTGAGTAGAATCAATCATTGTTTATAAAAAAAAAAAATTAACAAAGGATGATTTTAAATAAAATTTCAAGGAAATGTCCTGTGGTATTGTAAGAGGTGCAATTTCATTTCAATTAAAATTTAACCAGAAAAACTAATTTTTAGTACTGGGCTCAATCGTGAAGTTTTATTTATCGGAAGATCAGATGGTATATTAATTTACAGTGTAACATAAACTGTCATAAGGAAACAAGGAAAATATTTTCTCACACTTAAATCACATTAAGAACCTCTTCATATAAAGCCCTTAATCATATTTCATCTCATATCTATTGTATGCATGTTAATGTGTGTGTGAAAAGATTTTTCTAAAGATTTCGCATAAATTTCATCTTTAAATGAAAGGAAAAGAAACAACTCTCGTCTAATTTGATAAGAAAAGGATACTTATTTTTGTTACGGGTAAAATAACTTTATTTCCTTTGTAATGTGTCATTTTTGTTGGAATTGAATCCTTTCCTTATCTCTTTTTTTTTTGTTTTTCAATAGAAACCCTCTATCATATCATAAATTATGGCAAAAAAAAAACCCTAAAACTATAATAAAAAAAAAATTTGTAACATATTTCAACCTGACATTAAATTATTATAAGAATCAAAATTTTAACATTATAAAGAGATAAATATTTCGAATAACTTGAATAGCATAAAATGTCTTTCAATATGAAACTTAGAGCCTCAAGCATTAATTTCAAAGAGAAACAACACATGTGTGTGTGTGTGAGAATGATTTTGAGAGTATCTTCAAAAGAATGTTAATTATTGTATGCTTCAAGTCTTTTAAAGTAAATTAGGCGTAGGGTTTTCCTTTGAATTTTAACACTCATGATAATTATTATTGAAAAGGCTTTTGTATGCGAATTATTTCAAGTGAAATATTAAAAACATAATTAGCTTTGACAAACACAGAATTTTTTTTAAATTTCATCGAATTTTATGTCATACAAATATTTTTTTTTTTTTTAATTTTATATAAAACCAAAATAGAGCTTCATTTAAGACCGTGATTTACCGTAATCGAAGCAATTTTTCATACTAATTCATTTTTAGTTACATTTTTTTTTGGATCATGTTTTGTCTGTTCTCCTCCTTTTTTTGTTAATTTTTTTTTGTTTTAATGCAGATCCACATTATTGATGTGTGTCACATAAGAGTCATTTATTAAATAAAAACCAGAAAAAAGCTCGCATATAACAATGAAAAATATTTTTTTAAAAAAATAACAAATGATGAGAGTAATACAAAAAAAAATGTGATACACTCAATTTTCTAGTGTATTTTATTTATGCTTCAACATGCGTTTGAGTGTAAAAATAAAAAATTGAAGCAGCTGTTTTAACAACAATTTATTGCTCTTTTTGGTGCAGTCAAAAATCATACAATGTTGCAATATTGCCGTTCATCACTGCGGTGTGGTTTAATAAAAAAATGAAATGTTGGTTAAGCAATTTTGTGGTTGCATGTTTTTTTATAATTTTTTTTTTGTTTTTGATGGAGCAGCTTCAATTTGCATGGATTTTTTTTGGTATTTTCGGATGACAAATTACAGAAATTTCGATACATCGTGTGTGATTTGTTCATTTTAAGCTAAAGGTAATGTAAGTTATTTTACTTTAAAGTCAATTTTTAAAGCCGTTTTCCATTATTTCCTTTCAAGATTCTCACAATATTGGGTATTAACAGACTTAAGCATGTGTATTTGAAAAAATTGAAAAATCATCTCCACAAAATAAATATTTTTTCCTTAAACCTGAAATACTTTCACACAATTCCTAGGTATGTATATAAATTGAATTCAAGAAGAATCACGTACGATTATCGATAAAAGAAAATGTTTCTTGAATTTACTTGTGTCAGACATGCAAGAATTGTATTTGAATTGTGTAGTATCATCATCATCATGATTTTTTCTCATCATTTTATTTTCTTGTTAATGGTCTTATTTGAACGAAATTTGGTTTTATATTAAATTGAAAATGATCCTCTTTCTTTCAAAAAAAGCCTTTAAAATGAAGATTTTACCACAATATCACGTGATTTCAATTTTATTTATTTTTATTATTCATTTAAAGAGAATTTTATTTCGATCTATGTATTAAAAAGGTTTTAAAATCATTTTGGGGAATCATAAATGGATTTTACCTATGTGAAACGAGCAATAAAATAAAAAAAGTTAATACCTTTGAAACATAAATTATATTTTAATGATTCACAAATCCTCAAATAATTAACAAGAAAATTTTGATAATCGATTCATAAATGTCATAATCCCTTAAATGGACTTTCATAATTATACCCTGAGGTGTAAACAATTAATTTCAGTTCAATTTAATCCAAAAAAATTATTGGCTCGATATGATTAAAATTGTATATGAAAAGGAGGAAAAAATACCAGGCGTTTCCATTATAATACAAACAGGGGTTAATCTTGCAAAATACCAGGCATTTCCATTACAAAAGATTCACATTTAAAATACCAGGCGTTTCCACAATTAAAATATTTCATTTAAAAAAAACAAGTCTAATGAAAGTGAATACTTTATGTATGTTCATATGAGAAAGAATATTAATTATTATTATTATTATTATGAGGAATGTGAAAGCATACAAATGTTACAAAAACAAGGCAATCTGTGAAAGTTATTTTAACTCACATACTGTACAAAACGCAACCTAACATAAACAAACCACTAAAACAATTTGGAAACATGCCCATTTTATTGCTTTTGGGCACTATTATACCGGAATTTAATGTGGTGCACACACAAAGATGAGGTGTTTCTGTGAATTTTATGTTGTGAATGTTCGAGAAAGGGCTATCAATTGAATTTTGCACTCCTTGTCTGAAACAAATTTCGGAAAATTTTTCATAATTCGGGAATTTTGCGACATAGATCGAATTTCTGCACTCCATAATAAAAAAAAATTGAATTAAAAACCACTTTCTATTATTAAACCCTTCAGATCCTTTATGATAACAAAAAAACATGTTATTATAATCATAAAAATATAGATTTTTACTTCAAAATTTATTTCAAAAAAAAATTCACTGTCAATATCGAATGAAGCCATATTTAGATTACATTTTATTCTGATATTATCCAAAATTAAAACAAAAAATGGGAAATGCTAACCATTGAGCGGTTTAGAAAACTGCATTTCGATGGGACTCGTTTCATTGAATAAAATTTAGCTTTTTTTTATAATTATACCGCTTGAAAATACCCAAAAGTTTTGAAAACAACCGAAATTTTGAAAATAACCGCCATTCTCCATTTTGAAAATTTTTTGCCATTTTGAAAAATTACCGCGATTTTGAAAATTTTTGAAAAAAAATATTTGAAAAAATCGGAGATTTTGGGCTCCCGATTGCTATCAGGCTCTGGAGCCTAATCCTTTAGCCCAATGTCTAAACACAATCCTTGAGCCTAGTCTCAGAGCTAATGAGTTAAAGTTCATTTTAGTAAATTTATCCATCGAATAAAACGAATTATCAATATTTTGAAATTTTAACCGTTTTTAACGGTTTTTCAGGCTTCGTAGGCTCTAGAGCCCAGATTGGGCCCATAATCTTAAAACTAATGAGTTTTGACAAATACTTATGACCTCCTCTACCTTAGAAAAAAACCAGACCTCGCTCCGATGGACCATTCCAGAGTTATGGCCGGGACGGACAAACGGAGTGACGGCGGCAAACCGTCTGTAATAGTGCATTTTTTCTTACGACATGCACTAAAAATAATCAATATCATGTTAATCACATGTCTTCTGTGATAAAAATAGAGTGGAAAGGTGCTTACGCATCGATGATCTCGACTAACTTGTATAATTTTTTTACATACTTTAATTAAATTAGATACAAATTACGAGCACCATGATAAAAAGGACTAAAAATGGCTCTTTGAATGAAATTTATTATTCGAAACCCAAGTAAATTACTTAAAAAAAATTGAGGTGAGTTTGCATTTGACTTGTGAATCATTAAAATCCATTATTGATAGAAAGGAACCCAACAATCATACAAATTGAAAAAAATAAGCGAACAATGAAAGCAAAAAAAAACATCTTTTATAACTTTTCTCACTTCTGACACTTAATTTGGGGTGCAGAACATAATACGACAAAAAGCTTCGATTGTTTATATGACAGCAACCGCAATCTCAACACATTTTTAAAATTTATAAGAAAATCCCTTTTTTCTGCGCTTTCTATTGTTAATAATTTTTATTATTTACATTGCTTCTTGTTTACAATACACCAAAAAAAATGAAAAAAAATATTCAGTTTTAACATATTGTACCAATATTCATGACTGTCTTCGTAACATAATAATGAAGGTTCACCTCAAAAAATAATATTTTATTCCACATTTTTTTCTTTTTTTAAAGTGTAATACAAACTCAAATACAGTGTTATTTTACGTGTTACCTTCATATTTTACCGGTATCTTTATCAAAGTACCAAAAAAATAAAAGGTAATTTTTATTTTTGCACATTTTTTATTACCTTTGATTTTACTTTACTCATTCATTTTATGGTGTTATTTTCATTTTCATCTTTTATGTTTTTGTGAGACCTTTTCATATCGCAAATATTATTGCCTCAAGTCCTGCCAAAAAGGCATGAAAGTGAATAAAAAAATGTGGTATATTATTATTATTTAAATAAGAATGTATCACTTTTATCTTGTACAAGAGTTTTTTCTTCATATAATGATGTTAAAAGGTTTCTGTACGATTCGCAATAAGACATGAAAAATTGTATAATAATGTTGTGTGTGTGTGTTTAAAATGAAGAATAAGAATCTGAATAATATTATAAAAAAAATTGGAATGTAAGCGTAAGCAGAAGCGCATCAGCGCGTTAGAAACCGATTCCATTCATAATTTAAGTCAATTGCGCAGTTTAGAGTTAAAATTTATCGAGTGCGCAATTTTAAATAACACATTTTGATAGAAAGCCAAGCAGTCAAATGCACATTTTAATAGTATTTTTTATTAAATCTTCTTGATATGCGTTTAACTACGTGTATAAGAGCATCTGCATTGAAATGTTTGGTGGTGTGATTTTTCTTCATATAAATATTTAAACGTCAACAAGATGTGTTTACAAATTGAGCATTCATTTCAACTCTATATAACACAATTTTTATCATTTCAGATCAATGTTAGCTGAAACTGTTTCGTTTAGTGGTTGGAGGTGCAAATTGGATGATATGAATGTGATAATAATGGAAAAAATTTGATAAATTTGTATTAAAGCGCTTTTTTTGTAGTCTGTAGTCGATTTAAATCTGTTTTAAAGGAAATTATGATAAATTAATGGAAATTTATTTAATCTCGCATTTTTTAACTTAAATTTTTCATCTCAAGTTCATTCTCGCACTTTAATCTGATAGGCAATACGACGAAAATCATTGACGTCATATAATTTCTTCATTATGACCATCATTTAATGAATAATTGACTAGAAATAACGTAAGTTAAGTGCAAAATGAAGAGAAAAAAACTTTTAATATGGTTTCACGTCCATCCATCATCTGTCTACTGAACAATAATGTCACGATTGTTGCATTGCGACAAATGTGTCTTACATTTCTAGGAATTGTACATTTAAATACAAACGTTTTATTACTCTTTCATTTTTTTTTGTTGTATAAAATTTTTGTTTTAATCCAGGGATGTCACAATTAAAAATGTCATCGAGATTAAAAAATAATAATGTTTTTTGTCTTTGATATCATTGAAGAAATTCATTGCTTATAGAAATTCAAATAAAAACAAAAAAAAATGTATGTTCGTCATTAATCAAATTCTTGTTCACATCCCTTTGAATAGCGAGTTAGGATAACAAAACACACCAAAATGACATGATAAATTAAATTTACGTTTACAAGATTGATGTCCCTCTAGTATTTTTATTAAAATTGCATGCAAAATTGGATATGAACACAAATTTGTGAGCTCAATTTTAATTTGATGTTTCATTGCATGTAATTTTTCGTGTCAGCTGGGATAAGACTTTTAGATTCAGGGCAGCCATTGGACGTTTGGAAGTAGTCAAATTTAAATCACGGTCATTTTCAAATTAGATCACCCTTAAAACGTGGAAGACCATCTTGTAAATTTTGTTCTGAATTTCATTAACTACAAAAACAATGAGTGTGAATTTAAAACCCACAGAAATGTTCACTCATTCAATGTAACGACTGGATTATATGGAATCAAATTGCCGATATACAAATGATAAATTAGCGGTTTTGAGTTTGAGTTCATCAAAACCAATCATGATTTGTTTGCATTCTTAATACAAACTTCATTTAAATAATCCTACAATTTGGTGTACGTCTGATACATTTGTGAAAACTTTCATAAAATTTATAGTATAATTCTGCATTTGTGGTTTTTTGTACAACAGATTTATTTACATCTGTTGGCTACAGTGAGTAATTTCAAATTTGCTAATGAAAAATAATTTATATTCAAGTCAACGAAATTTCAGTTTAATGTGCAATACAATTTTTGTTGGGTTTTCAAGTAGTTTCATTTCATTGAAAAAGGCAAATTGACAGTGTTGGACAAATGTTTAAAGGTAAGCTATGTCCAGATCAGTTCAGATTTGTAGGGCGGTTATTAAGCTTGCACTCATTCGGGCTCATTGTGCATACCCGTTATCATCATCCGAGGGACTTTGCTTTTATCATGTCATTCCAAGCAGTCGCCGCCTTTATTCCAAATTAAGTAGCCGGAAAAGGGACATTTGAAAATGTAAAGTTTAATGGCCGAAGCGAGAATCGAAGATTGATGGTCCAACACGCCCACCACTGCGCCGTTAAATCCCCCAAAGCCAGATTAAAAAATTCTGGAAAAAGCTCAATTGTGGCTTCACTAGCAAAAAATTGCTCTTTCCTTGAAAGCCAAGGCTGAAGAAAAATGTACATAAAAAAATCGAAGAGAATCTGATTACACTGCAGGCGTTTTCAAAAAATTCTCTTAGGACAGAGAACTCTGTGAATTTTCTCAAATAACATCCAAAATGAAATATTGCAACAAATTTTGCAAAATACATCAATAATCAGCTTACAAATAAAACAAATTACAATCAATTCAATGTTAAATTGAATATAAAACAATTGTTAAACATTAAAAAGACCAGCATTTACTTGCAATGAAATTTAAACCAGAGCACACAAACACACACACACAAATAAAATCAATTAATAACGAATCATGTAACAAAATTGATTTATGTATTTATAACAATTTAAATGTTACAAATGTCAGAAGCACTGTTTCGAATGTTGATTGGAATCATAATGCAGGTACCTTTATCAAAGTGTTTTGTATTTTATATGGATGAATTGTAACAAATGACTAAGAATGAGATTACAAACTTTGTATGTTAGATTTTCAATTTATTTGAATTGAATGAAAATCAATTTTAGATGACAACTAATTTGATGTAGAGAGTTAAAAATTTTGAAATGAAAATACAACAAAAAAACTGTTATTTTTAAAGCAATTAAGGCACATTTAAAAAGGAATTAGAGAACATGAAAATGAATAAGTAGGAAGAGATGCGACCATAAATAAACATAAGTAAGATGAAATGATACACCGCACAAAAAAATGTTTTATAATGATAATAATAAAGAGCCATATTTTAGAGTACGATGAGACAAAGGCTATAATTTTGTGGGAAACTGTTTAAACAAGTTAAATTCTGTTATTTTCTGCGTTGCCTTCTCCTGTTTTTCAAACAACATTAAATACTTTATCTTTTGAATGTTGGTTATAATTTACAGAGCTTATGCTTACTGTAAAATTGCTATAAAATGAGTACAAAAATAATAATAATATTAAACGGAATAAAAATGATTATCTTGTTAAATTATGTATGGAACCCATTTGAGGTTGTTGTCTGTATTTAAAAAAAATGCGCCAAAATTGCATGATGGAGTTCTGATCTACTGAATTGAAACAGTTTTGAAGATGGATACATTTTTAGTGCATTTCCTAAGAAAAAAATGCACTATTACGCACGGTTTATCCGCCATCACTCCGTCACTTCGTCAATGTCACTGTTTTTAACTTCGGAATAATCCATTGGAACGAGATCGGGATTTTTTATTAGATCATATTTAAGGTCATAAGGATTTGTCAAAACTCATTGGTTTTGAGATTGGGCTCATGAATTGTGCTCCAGAGCCTCCTAAGTCTCAAAAACTGTTAAAAACGGTTAAAACTTGATGGTTTGTTTTGTTCGATGGAGAAGTTTACTAAAATGAACTTTAAATTATTAGCTCTCAGTTTAGGCACAGGGAAAGGGCTCCAGACCCGGAAAACGGTCAAAAGCCTAAAATGTCCTATTTTTCAAAAATATCAAAATGGCGGATTTATTTTCATAATGGTGGATTTTTTCAAAATGGCAGCATGGTTGATGGCCATGTGAAAAAAAATTGTCTCTTAAAGGTTTAGAAGACCTAAAGATTTGAAGAGCTTTTGAAAATGATCCAATTGATGATCTTGAAATCTCGTTTTCTGATCCTAGCATGTCAAAAGGTGGCGCTACGATCGCTTCAAAACAGACTTTCAACCCCTTTTAACGTGACCATTTCAATTTTTTCACTAAACCAAAAAAATTATTATGTTTCATAATAAGCGAAAAATAAACAATTTACCAGGCATCTTTTAAAATACAAAGTTCAAACATTGAAATTAATGTAACTGAAACATTTAATTTTCATTTAAATACCAAACGAACAATTTGCTAAAAGGATCATACAAAACGCGGTTTTGTTATTTATTCACCTAATTTTATACCCATTTTGTTTAGTTTCTACTTAAATGTGAGTTTGTGAGTTTGTAGCAAACAGATTTCGTGTGTAAAAATATTTTCGGGAAACATAAAAATAATAAAAGTAATATGAAATTTATTAATTCAGCACATTAATCAAAAGATCAAATGTTATTTTCTTTTTTATTGTTCTCTCAAAATTGACAAATAACATATTTGTGTTGATAACATTAAAATTTATACACATTCTGATATAAATATACATGAAATAATTTAACAAATTGACTTTTATACGTTATTCCCGTGTTGTTTTTCCATGTTTGTCATTCTGAACTTGACTGAACAACGTTAAAATGGCATAAAACACTGTCGATATATTTTTATACACTTTTAAAGATAAATATTAGATGATTTGGAGTGACAAACACACACACACACACACACACACACACATACATACTCTAAACAGAGAAAATACACGGAAAAGAGACTCATTTTACAATAAATTACCATTCTTAAACAACAAATATAAGAATATTTATGTTTTTGTATAAAATTTCAATTTAAAATGCGCTTTTAAGGAGATTTTTATGTCCGTGTCTTGATTTTCATTTGAACTGAAGCAATTTAAGCGAATTCTTATATTAAATGCACTCACTCGTAAAATTATTTCCTAAATTTTTATTCTTGTATGATAAGAGGATTCGAATATTGCTTCCTTTTGTTTGTATTCTCTTAATATTAATAATATTTTTATTTCTTTCATTTTCCTTCAATTTCGTTGAATTTCGGTATACATTGAAAGAAACATCTTTATCATTGACAATGACAGTGGTATAAAATTCAGTAGACCATCAAAACTCATGCATTAAACATCAGAATTTTGAAAAAGTGTGCAATATTTTGGGTTATCTCATCTGATAAATCAACTTGCTACGTGCACAGAAAAATAACATTTTAAGGCTATTAAGGAAATGTGAGGGAAAAAATAATGTTAACGAATGGGAGATTAAGAAATTATGACAATAAACAATCATTTTTTTTTAAATCATCATGAATTTATCATCTTTATTCTGAATTTTCATATTATTTTTATCGTTTTTAATGGAAACGCCTTGTTATTTGTTAAATTGATAATTTTTTTAATGGAAGCGACTGGTACTTTACAATTTATTTATTCGCAAATTCCAAATGGAATCGCCAGGTATGTTGTAATGAGGTTAAGGTTAAATAATGAAAACGCTTGGTACTTTTCAATATTTTTTCTTTTTGCGTGGAAACGCCAGGTTATTTGTTAATAATTTCAATGCAACACAATTTATGACAAATCAATAAATTGATCAAAACATTTCTCTCCCTTAAGATAGCATAATTCATAAATTTCATCTACAATTCATACAATAAATAAACTAAATGCAAAACAATTATGATTCAATAATTTTCCAATTTGCATAATTTTCTCATTTAGATAATAAATGTTGCTTTAAAATGAATGTAGTACATAAACCGATAAAATACGAAACAGCACCGGCTGTTTCTACCAACAGAATATCTGAATTATGCTTTAAATTAGTCTCAAAGCAAATTGATTGTATAAAATTTAAAATTAATAAGATATCTTTTTCAAATATTGGCCGGTTTTTTGTTTGTTTTGCTATTCAATTTCGTTTAAGAGGGATTTTTTTTAAAGAATTATTAATTACATTCTTGAAGAGGGTGGAAATGAATTTTTAAGAAATGATAAAATAATGGAATTTTATTTTTGATTGTTTGAAATGAAGAATCAAAATTGTTTGTTTTTTGTATTATTTTTATTTGAAAAGAGTTTAAATTTTGTTTTATTGAGAATTAATCAAGTTTGAAATCGATTTCTAGCTTCAATGATACATTTTATTTCGTATTAACTTTTAAAACAAAGCAAGACACGATAAATTGGAAGTTAAAATGCCTCATGACGATAAAAAGTACTCGTTTCATGTAATTTACAAGCCAAATGGAGTGCAATTGGCACCAAATTTATTGCTGACACAACTGTAATTCCATTTAATGTCATGTTGCGTTACTGCCTTTGTTTTACATTGATAGAGAATGAATTTGATGATATCTTTAAGTCTCTACAGAATTCAGAAGGAAGAAATTTTTAATCGATTTTCTTGTTATTTCAAATCGAATTCGTTCCAAGTTGATTTGAGGATAACAATTTTTATCCAGTTTCTTTGTTTCAATTTAGGCAAAGTCAATGCAGGATGATCTGAAACCAGATGAAGAAATTGTTGATTCATTTTCCATGAATAGTACCTTTAAAATAATGGAAAAAGTGATGATTACAGATTCAAGTCACGTAAACCGATAAAAATTAATTACCATTTTTAATGCAAAATGTGTTCGATTCTGTCTTTTCAATGAATTGAGGGAAAAAAGTGAATTATTTGTTGAAAATGTGCATCTGAATCGATTGAAAATGAAAATAAAGGAAGAAAGAAAGAAAATATTCTTCTTTTTATACCAATTCCTTTTTTCTTATTCTTATACAGCATTTTAAATGTCTCACATATAAAAAGTACATAAATTTATCATATAAATTCAAGCCAATTTTTACATTTTTTGTTCAGTTTTCAGAGAAAATCAAATTTATGTTAGACAAAAGTAAAAAAAGTACAAAAATTTATTTCTTCTATTGCATTGAAGCTTTAATTCAATTTAACATGCAATATCTGACTAAATTTTGATTGTCTTACAAGAACATTAAAAGGAAAAATTAAATTTTAATTATTTTTAAAGTGGTTTTCGTAGTCATGATTTTTTGTTTTAAAGTTCAGTGAAGTGAATTTACATTTCGATGCATTTAAAATGGGATTTTTGCATTCATCAATAATTTTTCAATCACTCATGTCATTTAAAGTGCCATCACGTGTCATGTCATGTGCTTGATTTGTCATCATGTTTCATGGTTTTTGTGTTTGAATGGTATGAAATTTTTTTTTCATATTAATTTAATTTGATTAAAAGTGAGTTTTTTCGAGTATGAAATGCATTTCAATCTGATGGCTGGCTTTTGAAATGTACCTTTTTGAAATGTATTCAAATGCAATTCATCGTTTTCAATGAAACATTACTTCAAATAATGATGTATTCAGAAAATTTGAAGTTAAAGTATTCAAAAAATCAAAATTGAACTAATCTATGCACAAATATAAGTAATTCGAAATACTTTTTGCTCAGTGATGCATTTTACTAGATTTTATCTTATACTGGATGAGTCTGTTAGGTAAAAAGGCAAGTCCAAACGAAATAAAAGTAATTTATTTTTTTTGTATAACTTTTCAAGTTAAGGGAGAACATTGCTTTTAAAAAATTGATCTCACTCTCTCAGACCCAGTGGCGGATTGGCCATACGGGCAATCTGGTTAATGCCAGAAAGGCCACAGTCGATAGTCTTGAAAAAGTTAACCCATTAACCGCCGCTGGTCGATTTTTCGACCAGTAACTTTGGAGCCGGATTTCTCTTAGAAGTTCACAAAATATTTTTTTCAAATTTTTAATATAAATAATTAGACATGTTTCAAAGATGTCGGGCCAGTTATTTTGATCTTTTCGATTATTAAAAGAAAATTATTAGCAGAAATAAGATGGAAAGTCATGTAATTTTTTCCTCTTCGTACAAGAATTCTGTACGTATTTCTGTGGTATTATACGAAAATTTCAAACGGCTTTCCTGTAAAATTTTTGTATGAAACTCAAAGTTTTCATCGAAACGAAAAGTGATCACTGTTACGCAAAGAACAAATTGTAGAAGAAAGTTTTGCTCTAAACTCAATATTTCTAGGAGAGGCGGTTAATGGGTTAAGATCAGCGTAAATTTTAAAGAAAATAATTCAGAACGCCAGGGCCGTTAATAATTTTCAATCCACCCCTGAGTCAGACCCTGACGTACTCCATTTTTTGAATCGAAACTGTTTTCTTTGTCTCTTTTGTTATCTTCATATTTGCAAATCACATTTCCGTGACCTTACATCTCAATATGGACCTCTTTCTGGCACTAACCATTTGATAGCTGTAAGTAATGGCTAAATAATGTTCAAACAACCATAAATAGCATCGTATTATAATCGAAAATGTGTCTCACTGACTTTGGCATTTTACATGTATTATTTATGCTTATAAAATGTGCATAGTAAGTGGTTACAAAAAGAAATGAAAAAAAATGTTCAATATTAAAATTTATACAGACAATTTATTTTTTGAATCGGATAACGCTCTTGTAAGATTTAAAGGGGAACTGATTACACTCTCAATTTAAAATTAAAGGAATAGCACTGAACTGAACACAATTTCAGCTTATCCAATATGAAAGGGTGTCTTTAATTGAAATTTGCTGAAGAGCACGCAAGATTGAGCCTAGAAAAAGGTAAAAAAAAATTGTTTTGACCGTTTAAAGGGTCTAGGGTCCGATTTCCGATACAGAACAGAATTCATTCTAATGTTAACTCCTCACTTAAAACCACGTGACATATTTGATTTTTTTTTTAAAGGTAACTTTTAATTTAATTTATGGTCCATTGCATTTTTACACACATGTCAAAGAGGTAACTGTAACCAAAGATGAACAGCATGCATTTATTTTTTTTTTATCTCAATTTTATTTGTATTTTTTTCCCTCATTTTCATTTTCATGAATAGAATATATTGTATTTATTTTAACTTCACTTCCGATTTAACAAAAAAAATGTTTGAATGAATTTAAAGCAAACATGCATAAAGCTTAACCCAACTTAAACCAAATCAAAGCCTTTAAAATGCATATAAAATGAAATAAAATACAATTTTTTTTTTATTTGAAGGAAACAAAATAGAAAACCTGAAAGATGAAAATAGAACAGTAAAAATGGCATCATTATGCTGTATATCATGCATAGAGACAGTGTGATGGTAATTTAAATTTTAATCTTTTTTTTCGACATAAAAGTACTACAAACACAGGGACTTTGATTCTCTTATATATAAATATGAACATTCAATGATTTAAATGCTATTTTTTCAATTTAAGATCTATTTGCTCGTTTTTTCTCTTTGCCTTGTGAGAAGAGAAAAATTGGCATTCAAGTATAAAATGGTAAGCGTTGTTGTTGAATATTTTCATTTTTATTCTGTTTTTTTTTTGAATGAATAAATGAATGAATGGATGAAAAAAATTATAAAATAAACCAAACTAGTTTATTTTCTCAACATTTTGCTACTCTCGTATACAATGAAAGCCTTGTTGGGTTTATATTAAAATGATAAATAGTATACTTGAAAATTTTGTATGTTTTTTTTCGTAAAGGATTTAAAATGCAATAAAGGAAGTCAAAAGGGAAATAGCAAGTGGATATTAAAGTTATGAATAGAGTGTACGTGATCATATTATTTTTGAAATAGCATAAAAAAGGGTTATTGTTTTTTCTTTACTCCATTAAAATTTGTTGTTTATTCAGCGAAAATGGTAAATTAAGAAAAAAAACAAACAAAATCTATCAAATTTGGGGTAATTTGATGAAAAAATTAAGATTTTGGGTTAAAATAAATTTTTTTTTTAAGTGATGAGTTGACATTACTGAATTTAATGTGGTTTCAATACAATTTCATTCACAGGCTTCATTAAGCGAATTGTACAAAAATAGAGAATTTCAATGCAGCTTAGCAAAGAAATCCCCATAAAAAGTCCAAGTAATCCACCGATTTGTGCCACGAAATCCACAAAAGTGTATGTTGAAATTCGTTGCATTGCCACAACTTCCGAGGACTCAAATTGAATGCCAATCGAGACAGGTGTATATTTGATCACATCAAATCCAGGATCAAAAGGTGCTGAATACATTTTTTCATCGATTGCTGTTTCGTTATTCCAAAATTCTCTTGGAAAGCTTTTAGATGAAATATTGTGCATTGAAAGTATTTTTTTAAATGAAATTTGTTTGTGAAATGTCCTTTTAAACGTGCTATTACGGATATCATTGAACGTATTTTTGACAGAAGCAACTTCTTGATTGTTGATCAATTTCACGTTATATTTCCTCAAATTACATTCATCGAGACAATTACAATCAACGAAATCATTTCTATTTTCCGTAAAATTTAAGGTGCATTTTAAATCTTTGATTGTACAAATTCTCTGAAAATCAGTACGAGGAAGTTCAAATGTTGTGCAATTACATTTATGATACATCATTTTTGTATAGCATTCCATTAAACAATTATTTTTTGAATAAATTTTGAAATAATCCAATTTACACTCATCCTTGAAACAACAATTTCGTTTTTCTGGTGACATTTTACGTAAATCATCAGCTGCTTCAATTAGAGTTGGTGAAATAATCAAATCAATTTGAGAAAAATTCTCAAAATCCAAGGTTTGAACGTAGAAGTCATTCCAAGGCACATCATCCGGATCATGCACATAAATGACATAAGGTTTCTTACAAAATTTATTATTAAAATCATCGAATAAGTTCAGAGCAATTTTAATTTTGTTTTGAGCCTTACTCAATTTAAGTGGCCTTTCACTTAAATGCCTGTCGAAACTGTAACGATCTTTTATTTTGAATAAGATGTTACATTCAGCATCCACAAATCTTAAATCAAATCAAGATGAGTGGATGATCGAGGCATGAGTGGTGATACATAAAAGGACGAGACACACTTAAAACTTTCTCTTTACACAAACACATCTTGAACAGAACACACGAATAAGACGACACAATTAAATCTAAGTAAAATTAAATGTTAAAATAAAACTTAAAATTAAAAACTAAAATTAGACTAAAATATATTAAATTAAAATAAATAACTTTTGTTAAAATAAAAATAAAATCTTATTAAATAAGAACACCAAAAGTTATAATGGTGACCCTTGTGAATATGAATACAAATTCATTTAATTAACATTATCAATTTTTAATAAAAATCAAATTGATAAGAGTTTCAACTGTGCTGTAAAAAAAAAATAAAAAATAAATAAAATCAACAGCAATCTAACAGAAGCAGGCAAATCACAAATTGAATTTGAATGATTTTAATCTACATTTCAAATATTTGCTCTGTCTATAATTAAATCACTAAATGTAAATTTAAATGAATGGATGATCGAATGATGAATAAGTGAGTGGTATTCGAATGGTGATGAAAACTTTATCACTTTTATCGAGTCAATGTGAGTTATAAATTAAAAATAAAAAATGATGCTTTAAATTTTGTAAAGTAGAGAACAGTTTTCTTTTAGGTAAGTTTTTTATTGCATTGATTAATTTTGTGAGGAGACCTCTGTCTGATCGAGCATGTTTAATTATTATTTGTTTAAACTAAATTTTCAGACCGAAACAACTTCTATTAAGAAAAATTACCAGCCAAAATTTTTCATTTTAAAAATTAAGACGACTACGTTATCAGAGATAGTACTTTAAAAATTTTCTGTGTGCCTTAAGGAGAGGACATAAAAATATAATATAATTTATTATAATAAATAAAAATATTGTTTGGTCGAGTGCTTCTGTACACATAAGATGAAGTAAATATTCCATGTAATTTGATAAAGAAAAAGAAATTCAGTTCTTTGAAAAGAGGAGAATGGAGAACAGGACATTGTACTTGTAACGATCTTTTATTTTGAATAAGATGTTACATTCAGCATCCACAAATCTTAAATCAAATCAAGATGAGTGGATGATCGAGGCATGAGTGGTGATACATAAAAGGACGAGACACACTTAAAACTTTCTCTTTACACAAACACATCTTGAACAGAACACACGAATAAGACGACACAATTAAATCTAAGTAAAATTAAATGTTAAAATAAAACTTAAAATTAAAAACTAAAATTAGACTAAAATATATTAAATTAAAATAAATAACTTTTGTTAAAATAAAAATAAAATCTTATTAAATAAGAACACCAAAAGTTATAATGGTGACCCTTGTGAATATGAATACAAATTCATTTAATTAACATTATCAATTTTTAATAAAAATCAAATTGATAAGAGTTTCAACTGTGCTGTAAAAAAAAAATTGATTTTAAATCGACAATTATTGGATTACTCTTCTATTTAAACATCTTTAAATACATTTCATGGTGAGAGATAATACTTTAAAAAATATTTTTGGGCAAAAACTGGCGGTATTTGTTTTTTATGTATCTTTTCATAATTCATCATTAATTAAACGTGCTACATATAAAATTCGCCAACGAGGCCCATACATCATACATGCACAAGTCATTGCACCTACAACAATTCACCGACATACAAAAGTTCATCCAATTAATTAAATTTTGGAATATAACTGTTCATCTCAACTATTGTCTATTGTGTTACAAAGAGCTAGCATTTATTAAATTTCATTGGAATTAACTGTTTTACTATAACATTGTCATCATACTGCAATTTGTTTGTTATACATTGAACGTGAACGTAAATGTAAATGCAATCCAAGTCAAAGGAGTTTAATAATTTCAACAAAAATTTTTTGTTCATACAACAAAGTAAAAAATTGATTTGTTTCAACACGTGTGTCGTCATAGTAATTCCAACACATTGGTTATTCGTATTAGTATCCTTCAACTTGGACCGTATTCATTCAACATTTGGCAAGTAAAAAATATTAATTTGCAATACAGAAATTTGTATGCTGGACCGCTTAAAAATCGCCTTATGCGCAACGAAATTGATATTTTATTACTTGAATTAACCCTTTTGGTTAATTATATTTGATAATCTATCCTTAAGATAGATTTTTAATTAGTTAGACACATATATATTTTTGATTTATATAACGTAGCTTAGGAAAAGTGGCGTTTTATTCGTTCGATATTTTCACATATACGTGCGTGATTGTATGTGTAATTCCTTTTATAATATTTTTAACATCTTTTATTTATTGCTCACTAAAAATGCCTGACGGTGTAGACGCGGTTGCATTGAAATTACCTCAATTTTGGGCTAACTTGCCAGCTCATTGGTTTTTGCAAGTTGAAAGTCAATTCGCGACACGTGGTATAACAGTTGAAAAAACAAAATACGATTACATAATCGCTAATCTTTCTCAAGAAGCTATTGCTTCAGTATATGATGTTATATCCGAAATAAATTCCTCTCAGGGGACAGATCAAGCAATACAAGACCCTTATACGCATATCAAGAAGTATTTGATTGAACGTCACACTTTAAGCGAATCATCTAGAATTGAAACGTTACTCTCAGGACTAGAAATTGGGGATAAAAAACCGTCTGAATTTTTCAGATCATTGAAAACATTAGCTGGAACCTCTGACGTGGTAAATGATAAATTGATTTTGAACCTTTGGACTCGACGTTTACCTACTATGGTACAGGCCACTTTAAAAGCGATTCCAAAAGCGGAAATAAGTGATCAATTGACTATGGCTGACAATATATATGAAATTTATATCCAAAATGAACGGACTCAGCCCTCTATAAGCGCAGTAACACGTTTTGAATCCAGTAACAACTCCCTTTCAAGTGTTATTGCACATAATAAACGTCTCGAAAATGAAATAATGGAAATGAAAAAAATGATTTCACGACTTTCAATTAATTCAATTGACAGTAATCGAAGATCACGCTCAAAGGACAAAAATTTCAATCGTAATCGTTCTCAATCACGTAAACGCGAATCAAATCAAACAAACGTATGTTGGTATCATTCGAAGTGGGGTGACAAGGCTTCCAAATGTAAACAGCCTTGTTCTTTTCAACAACACCCAAACTAAATTCAGTTGTTGGTAAGACGGCTACCAGCAACTCTTCGACAACTTCATCCCGCCGTCTTTTCATTCACGATCCCAATACGAAATTCGATTTTTTGATTGATTCAGGGTCAGATGTGTCAGTGATTCCGAAATCCATGGTAGTCAATTGTAACAATGAACCTTATTTTAAAATGTCAGCTGCAAATAATACTGATGTTAAAGTTTTTGGTACACGATTACTGAATATCTCTCTTGGTTTACGAAGAATATTTTCATTTATATTTTTTATTGCGAACGTAACTAAACCAATTATAGGAGCGGATTTCTTACATAAATTTGGACATATCATTGATATAAAAAATAACAAATTGATTGATCCTCTGACAAACGTGTTCTCAAAAGGAAATATTTTCAAAGGCAACGTTGCCATTCCACGATTTTTCTCAATTGATTCTCCTTTCGGGTCAATTTTAAAGAAATTTCCTTCTTTAATGAGACCTCCTGACTTCAATATACCGGTAAAACATAATGTTGTGCACCATATTATCACTAAAGGTCATTTACCAAAATCCAAAGCTCGAAGACTTAACCAATCCAAATTTAAAATTGCTAAAGAGGAATTTGAATTTATGATGAAGATCGGCATTTGTAGACCTTCTTCTTCATCCTGTTCAGTACCTTTGCACATGGCTGCTAAAGGCGTCCCTGTGGTGATTATAGGGCCTTAAACGCTGTCACTATTCCTGACAGATACCCTATACCCCACATTCAAGATTTTTCATCTAATCTCTTTGGATGTACGATTTTTTCAAAAATTGACCTCGTGAGAGCTTATCACAACATTCCGGTCGCTGAAGAAGATATTTTTAAAACTGCAATTATAACTCCATTTGGGTTATATGAGTTTACTAGAATGCCATTCGGTCTCAGAAACGCGGCACAAACTTTTCAGAGGTTCATGCACCAAGTATTGAGGGGCTTAGATTTTATTTATTGTTATCTTGATGATGTTATCGTTTTTAGTAAATCGGAAAAAGAGCATTACGATCACCTTCACAAATTATTTGAACGATTGGAGCAATATGGGGTTACAATAAAAGCTTCAAAATGTGTTTTTGGGGTTTCAAATCTCACATTTCTTGGCCACGAAATTTCCCAAGATGGATTGAAACCCAGTTCGATAAAAGTAGAAGCTATTAATAATTTTCCTATTCCGAATTCAATTAAACAGACTCAAAGGTTTATTGGAATGGTTAATTTTTATCATCGTTTTGTACCCAGTCTGTCAAAACTACTAACTCCATTACATGATCATTTAACAACCATTCAAAAACAGGATTTTAAGTCCAAGAAATTTATATGGCCTGAGCATTGTCAAATTGCCTTCTCTGAGGTTAAAAAGAAATTAGCTGAAGCTACACTGTTAGTTTTTCCCAACGAACAAGCACAAATTAGCCTAGCTACTGATGCTTCATCTTCCGATGTTGGTGCTGTCTTACAACAGTGGGTTGCAAACACTTGGCAACCGATCGCTTTCTTCAGTAAAAAGCTCTCTAAACCTCAAATGAAATATTCTGCATTTGATAGGGAACTTTTAGCGGTTTATATGGCTATCAAACACTTCCGTTATTTCTTGGAAGGACGTGATTTTATTGTTTACACAGATCACAAACCTCTCGTTAATGCTCTTTTCACGAAAACCGAACGTAGTCCTCGTCAAGAACGACATCTTGATTTTGTATCTCAATTTACCAATGATATTCGTCATATAAGTGGTAAAAATAACGTTGTTGCTGACACATTATCTCGTGCTCATTTAGAATCAATCAATCTAAATAACCCTGATTTAATCTTGATTTCTGAAGCCCAGGAACATGATCTTGAATTGAATTCATTGAAACAGTCTATTCAGAATGATAAAAGTTCATTTACACTTCGTCAAATAGACATACCTTATTCAAAATTCAAAATTTGGTGTGAAGTTTCTACCGGCATCAACAGACCTTATTTGCCTCAATCAGAACGTAAGCGTATTTTTGATTTGATACACAACTTGTCTCACCCTGGTGTTCGAAATACACGAAAAAAGATTACGAAAATGTATTTTTGGCCTAACATGAACAAAGACGTGAATCATTGGTCCCAAACTTGTCTTCAATGCCAGAAAAACAAAGTTTATCGTCACACTAAAACAAAAATTGAGAAAATTTCAATACCTCCGGGTCGTTTTCAACATATCCATATGGATATAGTAGGACCACTGCCACCTTCAAGGGGTTTTTCTTATATTTTAACGATTGTTGACAGATATACTCGCTGGCCCGAAGCTTATCCAATGAAAGACATGATGACCAAGACCATTGCGGATACGTTTGTAAGGAATTATTTACCAAGATTTGGTGTTCCACAAACAATAACAACTGACCAGGGGACTCAATTTGAGTCAAAATTATTCCAAGAATTATTAAAATTAATGGGTACAAATCGCATACGGACCACCGCGTACCATCCTCAATCCAATGGAATGGTTGAGAGGTTTCACAGGGAATTTAAAGCCGCGTTACGAGCAACCGAACGCTCAGTTAATTGGAGTGAGGAAATTCCTATGGTACTTCTTGGTTTGCGTACAACTTTCAGAGATTCCATCAATGCAACACCTGCTGAGATGTTGTATGGTGAGAACATCAAAATACCTTGCGATTTATCAACTTTGAATGATCCTCCCCAAATTGATCCCAGTGATTTTATAGAGATTTTAAGAAATAAATTCAAAACATTAAAATCCTCTGAATCAAAAGTTTCAAATGAGAAACCTTATGTTCCCAAAGAATTAAGTGATTGCGATTATGTGTTCGTGAGAGTCGATCGTGTGCATAATTCTATGCAACCTCCTTATGAGGGACCGTTTAAAGTCATTAAAAGACTTAGAAAATTCTTTGTGATTGAAAGAAACGGTGGACATGAATCAATTTCGATTGACAGGTTGAAACCTACAATTATTGATTCCAAGGACCAAAGACTTGGCAAGGTTTCTTTTAAATTATAGCGCAAAGCTGGCGAGGGGGTGATGTAACGATCTTTTATTTTGAATAAGATGTTACATTCAGCATCCACAAATCTTAAATCAAATCAAGATGAGTGGATGATCGAGGCATGAGTGGTGATACATAAAAGGACGAGACACACTTAAAACTTTCTCTTTACACAAACACATCTTGAACAGAACACACGAATAAGACGACACAATTAAATCTAAGTAAAATTAAATGTTAAAATAAAACTTAAAATTAAAAACTAAAATTAGACTAAAATATATTAAATTAAAATAAATAACTTTTGTTAAAATAAAAATAAAATCTTATTAAATAAGAACACCAAAAGTTATAAAACCATAAAATTCAAATTGAAAATCAGTTTCATCAAATCTCTCAGCATCAATTGGTTTTGATTCATACTCTAATGGAAACAAGATATTTTCTCGTATGATTTTGTCTTTAAAATTCATATTAAAAGTGTTACATTGTCCTTCATACATGTAAAATTTGTTAAATGCAATGTAACAGTTCCATGGCTGCAATTTCTTATTATCAACCAAAGTTGAGCACGCTGGCATCGAAAATCGAGATGAAATGAAATTCGTATCAAGGTGAAACAAATCTTGCAGATTCAAATATAAGGGTTCTGATAAATTTCCAATTGCGTTCTCTAGGTATGAAGTGTCAGTCGCATAAATCCAACAAAGTTGAGCTACGAAGTCGATTAATTGTAGTCTATACAAAAAAAAAGTATTGAAAGTTATTTTAATTTTGGTTAACCTTGAAATTAAACTCACTTTTCCTTTGAAAATTCGTGAAAATTATAATTTTTTCCACTTGATTCCAGATATTGACGACAATCAATCACTTTTAGACTCGGTAACCGTTGACCACAAACTGTAATAGCAGGGAAATAAATCTGAAAAACACAACAAAACAAGGTATATAAAAAATTTTCAAATAAAAAATACATTTTTACATCTTTCATAGAGGTAAATTTCTGATCAAACACCAAAATAGTTGGATTTTTCTGCCATTTTTCGATCAGCTCGTAAATTTGAGTGGAACAACCAATAAATGATGTAATACAGATGATGATCCATAATTTTCTGGAAATTCTTAAACTTCATCTTCATTTTTCTTATATTGTTTAGTAGCATTTTATACCTCACATATTTTTTACGATCACTAATGTAAGAAAATCCATGAATTGTAGTTGAATTACAATATTCTGCAAATAATTTCGTTACAAATAACCAGAAATCAATGGTTGTGTAAAAAATGAGCTGTTTAGTGGCAGTCCAGACATTTTTCCGTTCAATATTGGAATCAAGTTCTGCTTTTTTATACATTTTTACAAGTGCAGTGTAAAATGATGACTAAACAGATTCAATTTCAATTCCTTGCTTTTATCCGTTTTGTTTTTCTTTTAAAACTGAACTCGATTTTTGATGAATATGGTTAGCAATTTCTTGGGAAATGATAATTTATTCAAATGAGTCAAAGAAATCCCAGAAGTGTTATAATTTGTAGCTGTAACTGTAAAATGTATTCTAATTCTCATTGCATTAGTTATCAATAATTCACTTAATTACCCATATTTTACATTTATAACCCTTTAAAGGACTTTGAAAATTAACTCATTCGACGCCGCTCCTAGAAATATTGAGTTTTGAACAAAAAGTTCTTCTAGGATCTATTCTTTAGGTAAAAATGAACAACTTTCTCTTCGATGAAAATTTCAGATTTCATATAAAAATTTTACAGGAGAGCCAAAACAAAATACGTATAAGTGCTACACAAATACATACAGAAATCTTGTACGAAAATGAAAAAAAAGCGATTTTTCTTAATAATTAATAATTTTTTAGCTTTTGGTTTAAATGCAAAAACCATCCAACTGTTTGATACAAAACATCTTAAATTAAGACTCTGAGATTGACAAAGAAATTTTTTGATATGAACGAGAAAAGTGACCTCAAAGTAGGTGTTGCGTTGACGCAACGGATGACGCGAATGAGTTAACGTTTGTTGTTTAATTTAATGACGGTAATTAAGCCCAAAGCTTTTTTTTTTCTTTGAAATTAACGGTTAAATACCATTTTAAATTGAAATAGAAAGTCGTCCAGTAAAATTATTCGAAATTTTAATCAATTTCAATCTGTTTTTTTAAAACCCAACTTGATTTCTGCTGAATATGGTCAGTAATTTCATGGGAAATGATGAAAGGGCAAAATTTTATACTTGTTCGCAACGGGTTAACTTACCGATCGTATGCAAAAGTAATTATTGTTTAACTTTCAATTATCTGTATTATGATGGTATTTTATTATTATTATATTTGTTTAAATATGGTTTAAATGGGCACAATTCAATTTAAACGTCATCACGGGCTTCATTTTATAACTAAAAGGCATTTTAAATTTTCCTGAATAATTTTCTTCACACTTCACTCCTGTTTCAACACATCATACACAAAAAAAGCAGCGAAAGAAAATCATGCGAGGATAAAAAGCTTAAAAAATTCTATTGTAATCGATGATAGACAAAAAAAAACTCAAATCAATGAAGCATAATGATTGTTTGATTATCTTTTTTTGCTCATTTCTTACTGTTTTTCATTTCAATCGAAAATCGATTATTTTTTTTTATAATGTGAGATGAATATTTGAACATTTTTTTTTAAGCACAAAAGTGATCAGATGTTGATTTCACATGTTTTTTTAGTACCTTGGTACCCTTGAACGTGTTTTTTTTTATCATTATTTTGAGTGTTCAAGCGATTACAATGAAATAAAAATTATGTATCACGTTTTTTAATCATATTTCACAGGAATTATGGACAAAAACCATTTATTTTCATCAAATGATGGAAATTCATTTTATTTTATAGGCTTTTTGTGCATTTCGTAAGAAAAATGCACTGTTACAGACGGTTTGTCCGGAGTGACGTCACTCTGACACTGTTCGCTATTCATAACTCCGGAATAGTTCCTCGGAGCGAAGTCGGTTTTTTTCCCGTAAAACAGAGGATTCGAGTTTTGAGACTGGATTCAAGGATTGGGCTCCAACCCTGAAAAACCGTTAGAAAACGGTTAAAACTTATTTTTTAAAAATTGATGATTTCGTTAGTTGGATGGTGGAGCTTTTTAAAATGAACTTCAACTCATTAGTTTCAAGATAAGGCTCAGAGATTGTGCCCTAGCAATTGGACTCAGGGATTAGGCTCCAGAGCCTTAAAAAGGTCATAAACTCAAAATGTCTGATTTTTCCAAATTTTTATGCTTTGTTAAAAAAATATAACAAGATGGCGGAATTTTTCAAAGATTTAAAAAATGGCGAAATTCTTTTAAAAATCTACCACTTTGAAAAATTCTTTTAAAAACTTAATTTTATTCAATGAAACAACGAGTCTCGTCGAAATGCACTTTTCTAAACCGCCCAGTGGTTAGAATTTCTTATTTTTTTGTTTTGACTTTAAATTTTTATCACACACAATAATTTTCTCTCACATAAATTACTGGATTTTGTTTACAAATATTTATTAAACAATTTACCAGGAAAATATTTTATTTATTATAAATGTAAACAATATTAAATAACACGTGATATAAGTTTTAAAACCAATAACCAATGACAGTGTTTTCCGATTTATCGTCACCATACATGATTTCACTGGTTTTAAATGGAACAATCGACCGGCTTATTGTAAAATTATTGTGTGAAATTTTCATCTCATTGAAAAATGAACAGATCATAGAAGAAAGTGGTCGGTTTCTCGGTTCTATGAAACCGGTTGATTCCATTTCCTGAAATTTTGAATCTCTGGCAATATAATTTTCAGTTCAAACATTAAAATGTGAAATATTTTGTGAATTTATTGAAGTTTTTTAATATTTTTCTCATGTTTTAGAGCACTATTTCATAAGTTATGATATGAAACTTTAATGATATTTGTGATGCACTTCAGTAACCTTTGAGAGAAGTCTTTTTTAAATGACGATTTAAGTCACGTACCAAATCATCGAAGAACGTCGGAGGCTCATGATGAGTTCTCAGAAGTAACGATGGGAAATTCACGGAATTACAGTTAAACACGACACGAGATTTGTGATGTCCTTGTCCCTCAATCCTTTAGAATTCTTCTCAACGATGTCTTACCTTAAAAGGATTAAAAAAGCATGCAATTCTATAAATCAAACTACCTTGGTCAAAATTCAACGAATAACATCGTCCCAAATACCAAGATTATTTTTATATCATGTATCAAAATAACAATAAACCCCCTTTAAAAATGTATTTATACACAAAATTTAATAGAAAATAGTTCACAACCAATTTTTGCTGTATATCAATAGAAAACATTGCAATATGCACGTGATCCCCTTATTTATTTATGTTTAAAAAGCATGGTTACACAACAAAAAAATTAAGGACATCATCGACGTCATAGTAACCTATATTTTGTTTTATTTATTTTTATTTTAACATGTTGCTTAAATGAAATTTAAAACATTGTACTATAACTATTTTTCCATTTAAGTTATATGAGAAGTGAGTGGTTGCCGTGGAAATTTAATTACCAAAACAAACCAAAACAGTTGTTTATCGTATCTTGATGACTTTATATGACTTTACTCGTTTAATTTAAATTAAACTGAAACATTTACTCAACAAAATATGAATTAAACGGCTGTTACTCATCTTCACAATTAAGTAAAATGTCATTTCGTGATGTTAGAGGTGAGTTTTTGACCTCAATTAAGTGGAATTTCAAAGTAAAATTGAATTTCAGATTTAACGGAACAATTAAAATTGCTTGGTTTCACTGAAAATATCCCAATTTCATTGTTAAATACGAGTTACGGTAGCTTAGAGAGTTTCAAAGTCTACGCTTCAATTCTTAAATGGTTAATTGGACGATTAGAACCAGGAGCTACAGTGCCAGGCAATGTTGAGACAGAAAATGACCGAATCATATTCATACGATCTGTATCTGAATTCTTGGTAAGTCATTTTAAATGTAATTCTTGGTATTTTAATGCACGTGTATTTGAATTAATTATACACACATATCGATTTTTGTCCATTTTCACTTAAAAAACATGACGAAAAATTTCTTTGCATTAATAATGTAGGTCATAAAAGCGGGTATTAAAGTAAATCCAAGAAAATTATATGCAAGTTCAGCAGCCACCGCTAAAGAAATATTAAAAATCACCTCAGTGCTTATAGTTACCCCAGAAACTTCTGGTAAGGATGATGAAGAGATTCGAAGTTTACAGGATATTGATTTGTCTGATAAGGTAAAATCTTGGTTTTGTCAAATTAATTTGAAATTTGATTAAATTGCAAATGAATTCATAGGTCGATGATTTGAGACGTGCCAGAGAATTGTCATCAGAACTCACGAAACGTGGTGCAACGTTATACGATCTTTTGACTAAAGAACAAATCAATAAAGAGATTCGATCTACTCAAGCGAGTCGTCCTCTCGAGCTCGCTTCTGTTGAGAGAACGCTTAAAAATGCAATTACAAGTCTCGAGAATAAAGTTGCCTCATCAAAATCTTATTTGGAAACAACACGAACTGAGAAAAACAATTTGAATGCCAAATTACAACGAAAATCAGCTGAATTGGAGCGATCAAAGCAACGACTTCAAGCACTTCAAAAAGTTCGGTATGTAGTTTAATGTTGAAACACTCTAATTTTGACTCAAATGTTAATTTTTTTTACAGTCCCGCATTCCTTGAAGACTTTGAACGTTACGAACAAGAATTGAAATCCCTTTACGAACAATACATAATCCGAATACGATGTGTTGATTCATTGAAATCCCAATTAGCCGCAAGAGAGTCAGATAAGGCAGCTGAACGATCATCACCAATTGCGAAAATCACCGATGGTTCTATGACGATGCTACCTGAAGGTCTCATAGATTCAGATGACGAGGAGGATGAAGATCCAATGGAAAATGGGAATTTAAATCTTAAAGAGGAACTTGAAACGTCAAAGCCTGCGAATCGTGAAGAACTTTTGCATCGTGCTCGATCATCAACACGATTACGAGGCCGAACTGGCGTTGCAGTGAGAGGTGGCGATAATCGCGTTATTGGAAGTATGACAGATAACGGGGATTTAGACAATTTGGATAGCTCTTTAGGCTCAGATGATACTGAGAGTGAATTGGATTTGAATGGTGGTGATTTGGGTAACCTTGGAAGTTTACATTCAGATGACGAGAGTTTAGCAAAACTGACAAGGGAAACAAATCTAAACTCAAATCATAGGGGGTCGAAACTCGATTTGAGTGATGAGGACTTTTAACTTGAAATTTTTAGATATAATTTTTATAAAAATGTGCATAAAATGAAATTCAATAAAAATTTAGATACAAAAATGTGTGATATAACACCCAATAAGATTAAAATGCATTTCATGAATGTAAGAGAAAAACTTTTATTAATCATAAATTTGGTCATAAAACTTTAAATTGGTTTATTTAACAGATTTCTTTCTCATTTCATTTTAATAGCACAATAAAATGTCACACATGAAATTTAAAGTCATAAATTCCAAAAAAAAAACATTGTTGAATATTGAAAAAGTCATCTTGATTGAACATCTCTGGTGAGCTTCCTCATTTTTAATGGTCCACATCCTGCAATCGACATAAAGTCGTTTAAGTGCAACCTTTTTTTCACTTCAATTTCATCTTAACGATAAATTTAATCATAAATTTGTCATAAACTCACATTGTATTTTATTGCATGGATAGAACTCGACAGACGCAACCTCACCAATTACAATAAAAACGCCATTAATTTTATTATTATAAATCACAGCACAACATTTTTTTTATTTACTCAATATAAATAGATACCAAACACGGTGACAATACAAAAAAGCGATTGTGAATTGAAGGTAGCAGAAGTTTGATTATCTGTTTCGGAGTCCCAACGACAACGAGCAATATATTTGGCACCAGCACCTGTATTTTGCCCCAACACGACTTGAACGACGTGCTTGTAACGATCCATCGAGAGTTCTTTGACCCGCAAACCAACTGTATTTGATATTGATCGGGTCCATTCTTCAGCTAATTTTGGTTCATATTGCTTACCGGTCAATGTTTGACTGAGAATATTTTGCACAATATCTTTAATTTCACTTGTTTTAAATGAATTATCAAGACTTGGTTTCATTTGAAATTGTTTCGCGGCAAAAACTGATTGTTCTTTGTCTTTTTCTCCCATTTTTTTGTATTTTAATTCAATTTTTAATTTTAACTTTAAAAACTTAATTTCGGCGCCTTCTGTTTATATTTTTTTTCTATTTTTGTTTATGTTTCATCTGCATAGCAACGAACACATGTGTATGAATACTTTTGTTAACGATCTCCTAATACATTTTTGAATAGGCCGTTAAATTATAATAATTTTCCATTATTTTTCCATTTAAACTCTTGAACTTTGAATTTCCTTAAACGAATTTTTGATGACTTGCATTAAAAACTATTATTTTTTTGATTACCATCATTTTATTTTTTTTTTATAGTGCAATTGCAATCTTTTTCAAGGAAAGCATCAGAGTGAAAATAAAAATTCATGTGTGAATAAACTTATACTTGCAACTTTTCTTTATTTTTATATGGAAGAATGTGCTTTTAAAGGAACATAATAAAGAAATTATGTCAAAATTAATATAAGTGAGAGGAAATGCATATAAAATTGAATAAAATAATTTCGCTGACTTGTGAAGATTATTTTTGCTTGACGAACCATTATGATGTGACGCAATATGAAGTGATGGAATGGAATCAGGTAAGAATTTTCAAAATTGGATTTCATTTAAAATATTTTTGTTAGCTATTTTTTTAAGATTTGAAGAATGGCGTGTCCTACGTTTTAATGACGAAGTAAGGAGACTAAGATCGATTGCGATGCGATGGGAAATTCATCGGGAATTATCAAAAGAAAAATATAAATTAAAAATAAATTTTTCCGTTTAGGAGTAAAAAAATATGTTTTCGTATGTTTTAGGTAAAAGTGACCTGAAGCAAAGCTGTACAGAATATTTCAGGCTACAATTTTGCTGAAATAATCAAGTCAAAATTTCAAGTAATACGAGGCCAAAAATGCCAAAATACACAATTTTGAGGTCATTTTTTGGTTTGGGAGTAAAAAAATCAAGTTTTTGTATGTTTTAGGTAAAAGTGACCTGAAGCAAAGCTGTACAGAATATTTCAGGCTACAATTTTGCTGAAATAATCAAGTCAAAATTTCAAGTAATACGAGGCCAAAAATGCCAAAATACACAATTTTGAGGTCATTTTTCGGTTTCGCAGTAAAAAAAATCATGTTTTCGTATGTTTTAGGTAAAAGTGACCTGAAGCAAAGCTGTACAGAATATTTCAGGCTAAAATTTTGCTGAAATAATCAAGTCAAAATTTCAAGTAATACGAGGCCCAAAATTACAAAATGCACAAAACAAGATGGGAACAGCATTTTCGGTATTGACTCATAGAACAATTACTTTAGGGCACATTTTCCGAGATTTCAACGCGATTTTCATCACAAAATTTTCACTTAAATATTATATCATCATAAAAGAAATTGTTAGGAAAACTTTTCAATTTTAATCAACTAATCGTTTCATTTCTCAGAAAATAGCATAAAGTTTTATTGTGACTTGACAAGTTTATATTCAAATTATCCTTAAATTCTTATATTTTCTTGAAAATGTCACATTTAAAACTCAAACAAATTGAATTTCAGCATTAATTCTCCTTGTTTTACCATGTCAGGTGGTACATGCTCTTATTTTCACTGTCAAAACGACCACAACATTAATAAATAAGGAAGTAATTACACTAAAATACAATGATACATTACCATTTGTCAGATGCACATGGCAGGAGGAACTTTGTTGTTTGCTTATTTGTTGACATCAGGATTAACATAAAATTTTACATGATCACTATTTTGTTTGAATTGTGTGTGTGTGTGTGTGTAAAAGCAAACCATTGTCATTTTAAGCTAACTTGACAAATGAATGTTAAAACAAAATATTTGTTTAATTTCATTTTACGACTTAAAAGTTTTGTGTCAACAAGAAATGTAAGGAAATTTTTATTTCAATCCATCATTTTAATTAGTGTGTTATGAAATTTTACCATGAAAATTACTCATATTCTGTCTCGTTCCTTTTAAATGTTTGTTGAGTGATGTTACATGAAAAAGCGTGTTCAGAGATAAAAGGAAGGATTTGCATCAAAAAACATGAATGGATGAATGACAGACAAGAAATTCAACAACAAAAAAAAACTGAATGAATTTTCTTAATTTCATAGACAAGTTAAGAGATGAAAATTGATTGGTAACATGACGGACAAACATAAGTGATTAGACGATCAATCAATGTCTTGTAGACTTACTTTAAACGCCAATAAATGGTAACAGATGTTGTTGTGTCTTGACAACTTTTACAAGAAATATTTCCTTCTCTCAATGAAATCAATCTTTAAAAGGATACAAATAAATTTAAGGAATGGAAACAAGGAAAAAAGTTGTCCAAAGACAAACTTGGTGGAAAACTATTTTAATATAACATCTGTACAGTTTTTGTTTATATTTCATTAGAAAATCCATTTAAGCACAAATGTTGCCAGTAATTCCATGTAATTTTACGAGTTTTAACAGGACTTTACGCAGTGTGAATGGTCGATTATCGTTGAAAAAAAAACAATGAAAATCATTATTTTTTAATGAATTTCAATTAAATTTTCTCACATTTTCAGTATAAAAATAAATCTTAGATTTTCAATTTTCTTCCTTTCTTTGCACTGAAATTTAATACTTGCAATTGTTCGTTTTTCTTTTCTTTTTTCATGCTACACTGCTTCTTAAATTTCGTTTCCAACCCAATTGGTTCAAGTAAATGCATATTGACTAAGATATTCAAAAATGATTCGATTTCAATATAAATCTATAAAAATATAAAACACTTACAAAGAAAATGCATAAATTTAAAGTTTCATTATAAATGTATATTTGTGCAAAATCGTATACAAAAAATTCTTATAAAATACACAACAAATATGAAGTTTTCTTTTATATGAACAGGAAAATCACTAAAGAGGATAAAAGTTTGTCATTGTAGATTTGTATTCTTGTATCATATATGAAAATGTGTGGTAATAAAAGGATTTGTAAAATGTATCTCTTGAATTGATACTTTATTCGTATTTTTTTAAAAGGAAATATTTTAGGAAGATTTGATATCCTTTTAAACAATAAGAAGAATTAAGGATTTGAAACCAAGGAAATTGATCAATAAGCATATCAAGACTGGATAACTCTCAATACAAAGCAACAAGGTTCGTCTTCTGACAATCGTCTTTTACAATAATTCATGGAGATCAAAACCAGTGGAAACCCAGTGGGATGACAAGTTTCCTCTCAAGTCTCGCTGCTTTTAGGTTAAGATAGTTTCTTTTTTCAACAAAAAGAAGCTCACATATCTAGATACCTCCAACAAGGGCAAAATCACGCACCGAGAAAAAAGACTAGCTCCAGCTACAGTATATCTAGTAATATTTGCCAGATTTGTACAAATGTAGTGTAGTCAACAGTATTCATCTGCCTAAATGCTACAAGAAATAATACGATCAAATACAAATATTAAAAAATTATTGTACAAAATATTAAATGAAAAAATAAAATGAAATCAATTCATATCATTATTATCTTGAACGGAGAAAAATTTGATGTTCTTAAAAATATGCATTTATTTATAATTTGCCAAAAATTAAGCAAATTTCATAATTTGTAAACAAATATTTTTTTTTTCAACGTGTGTATATGATCTGGTGAATAGTACAGTAATATCTGGTTGTAGAAGCTTCTCTAATATTATTTAGTAAGCAACATAGAATACTGTAAATTTTACCAGATTTCATGTTGCTATTCGGAATATATCTGGTTGCTTACGCAGGATATTCAAGATTATTGTAGTAAAGCTAACCAGATTTGTAGTTCGATATTTTACATATACTGTTAAAAATTTCATCCTGTAATATTAACAGTAATTTTCGCTCAGTGCGGCTTTTTTTCACGAAGAGGTGATTCCATTTAACGAATTTAAGGTGTTTGTCCTGATTAGTTTTCTAAGAAGGTGTGAACACTTTTCTGAACTGAACCAAGACTTGTGGACTTTTATTTTCCTTAAATGGAGTGCACTGAAGCTCTATAAGATCTTTTATGCTTCTTCTTACGAAGGAATCTTAGTTCTCCTTCAATACAATTCGTCAAATAGGATCTATGTTAACTACAGTAAAGGGAAATGGAAAGCCCTCGCTGAAGTAGCGAATCCTCACTCTAGTCAATGCTTCACAGTCTCTAAGGATGTGCCTTCATGTTTCATCCTCTTCTAGGCAGAGCCTGCAGGTGCTTGAATCACTCCTTCATATCCTTTTAAGATGACTGCGCGAAACGCAGTGCTTTGTTAGGAGATCCGTCAGTTTTCTGATGTCTTTTTTGTCCAATTGTAAGATCATTTCTGGTCTTTTGTTTGAACAGTTCACAAACTCCTTACATTGTGCAGATGCTGATATACTTTGATGGTATAATTTCATCTGTTTTCCCACCCATTCCGAGATGAGTTTTTTGAAATAGCTCACACTCACTCCGCAAAAGGGCTCAAGGCCAATAAATTTCTCTTCAGCTCCCTTCCTTGCAAGTTCAATACCTTCGATCCCTTCATGACCTGATACCCACATCAATGTGATCTTCCGAAGATGTTTTGCCAGTTTGTTGAGAGATTTCAAGCATGTTTTCAACAATCCAGATGAAATGGTGCACTTTTTAGTTGCTTCACTAAATTTGGTTCCTTTTCATCAGATATTTTGATAAATGGGTATGCACAATGGACCCGTCTGAAAGAAAAAAACAAAATTCTGTTAAAAACTTACCAAAAATCTTCAAAAACTTGTAAAACCAAGTCAAAAACTCTTAAAACCATACCTGAAAAGAATCAAAAGAGTGAACTCTCACCTCCACCACCAAAATTAAACATTAAAATTTCATTTTGTATTCAAATGCTTTATTATTTCATTTACGCACACAACAATGTTTACAAATCCATAAATCCTTAAAACACAAACAAAATAACACAAAGTAAAACAAGTATTTTCCCAAAAATTTATGATAATGATTGTTGTTGGTTATTTGTTTTTGTTCATTTTACACACTCATAATAACCGTGAAATAAACACCTTTAACACACAATAAAATGTATTGTTATTTTAATACAATAATAAATACATAAATAAATAAAATTTTGTATTTTCCAACACGACATTAATCTTGTAAAGTATAAAAACATATTGCAAATGACACAATTAAAGGGAATTCACAAATTTTTATGGAACGTAACATTAAATTGAGTTGATCAAAGACAAAAAGCGATGATTTTTGCTCAATGAAAAGTAAAAATCATTAAATTAAGTACATTTTTTCCATCACTTTCACATAAAAATACAAAGGAATCATAAAATTTTTTGGCAGATGCCCAAATTAATCACTTCAAATTACTTTATTACAAATTTTTGTACATTAAAATACAAGCCAGAAGTCACAAAATCATAAAACAGACATAACATTATGACCTGAAGGCTTTATTAAGTTACCTTTTATATTGAATTCCACAAAAAATGTATTAAAATAAATAAATAACATGTTCAATTTCAATGATTCCATGTTAGTTTGGCATTTGATAAACTCATGAACGCATTTGGTTACGAGTGTGGTTGTGGTTTGTTACAACATTATAATTTTACGATTACATTTGGTACAGTGCTGGGCAAAAAAATGTGATATATAAATTGATATTATGCATGGAGGTTGACGTTTGCCACATTGAACGTAATGCAGAGTGGAATATAAAAGTTAATATTAGATTTTATGGAGATTGAAGTGGTTTTTTTCATATTCGCATTAAAATTAGATGTATTTTTTTTTTATAAATTGAAGGTTCTGGTCATTGCTTCCATTACTCTTTTCATGAAATCTACTGATAAATTTATGCAATTCAAGAATTGAACGTGAATTAACAATACAAATTTTCGGTATTATCTTGAATAATAGAAACAATTTAAACCACATGAATTAAGGTGAGGTTTCTAATCCGATTACTATTCGATTAGATTTTGTTTTCTGCATTCAATTGAATTGAGAATTTGCATGCCCTTGGATAAAAACCTTGATTTTCTATTCATATTAACAAAAAAGGAAAACAAAAACCTGCACAAAAATAGAACACAATTGACAATTTAAAATTGAATGCAGTGTGCCAAAGATAACAACAATAAAGTGAAATATTAGCAGCACAGCAACGAATAAACAATGAATTAACATTAGGACGGTAGCTGTTTTCACACGAGATAACAAACATAAAAAAAAATAAAATTCATCCATTTCAAAGGCAGTTTATTGTAAATAGCTCTGAAATTTAACATGTATCCGTTTAGTGTAAAATTTTAAACGGTGTTTTGTTATCTTGTGTGTGTGTGTGTTTCAATATTCCAAAATTTATTGCTTCTGTAATGAAATAACCCGTGATTAAAAAGCTATTACTAGTGTCACTTTGCTTTACATCATTTTCAGTTTAAAATAAAATATTGTATTGTGTGATGGCACTGCATCCATGCCAGAATATTCAAAAAAATGCGATATTGTAAAAATAAATAGTAAAGTATTTGACTTTTGATCACTGAAAGCAATAAATTTGGTAGAAAAAATATTGGTTTGAAGTGCTTTCGTGACATTCAATATCATTAAAAAGTTGTCTATAAGTAGGTTTTTTATTTATTTGAAATTTATTAATAAAAAAATGTCTATGAAAACAGTTCAACGATCATATTCGACGTGCAAGTTCATGGAACATGTAAAGTTTGTCAGGCAAATTAAAGGGAATTCATTCCGAAAGTTTAAATTTCAAATAATTGTAATTCTTCGGAAGATCTTTCAACATTTGCAAGAAGTTATTTCATTTTAGTTTTGGTTCATCATGATTTGGGGCTTCAAATTCCAAAGATTTAAATTTGTTCAGTTGAAGTTCATGCGCAGTTTCATATACAAAAATGCGCAGTTTCATATTCAAAATACACAGTTTCATATACAAAATGCGCAGTTTATGCTACATGGTGTTCGATTAATGCTGCATGGTGATCATTTTATGCTACATGGTGCTCATTTTATGCTGCATGGTGCTCGATTTATGCTACATGGTGCTCGATTTATGTTGCATGGTGCTCGATTTATGCTACATAGTGCTCGATTTATGCTACATGGTGCTCATTTTATGCTGTATGGTGCTCGATTTATGCTACATGGTGCTCATTTTATGCTGCATGGTGCTCATTTTATGTTGCATGGTGCTCATTTTATGCTACACAGTGCTCGATTTATGCTACATGGTGCTCGATTTATGTTGCATGGTGCTCGATTTATGCTACATAGTGCTCGATTTATGCTACATGGTGCTCGTTTTATGTTGCATGGTGCTCATTTTATGCTGCATGGTGCTCATTTTATGCTGCATGGTGCTCATTTTATGCTACATGGTGCTCGTTTTATGTTGCATGGTGCTCGATTTATGTTGCATAGTGTTCGATTTATGCTGCAGAGGGTCCAACATAAAATGAGCACCATGCAACATAAATCGAGCACCTTGCAGCATAAATCGAGCACCATGCAACATAAATTGAGCACTGTGTAGCATAAATCGAGCACTTTGTAGCATAAATCGAGCACCATGTACCATAAAATGAGCACCATGCAGCATAAAATGAGCACTTTGCAGCATAAATCGAGCACCATGTAGCATAAAATGAGCACTTTGCAGCATAAATCGAGCACCATGCAACATAAAACGGACACCATGCAGCATAAAATGAGCACTGTTTAGCATAAAATGAGCACCATGCAGCATAAAATGAGCACTTTGCAGCATAAATCGAGCACCATGCAACATAAAATGAGCACCATGCAACATAAAACGGACACCATGCAGCATAAAATGAGCACTGTTTAGCATAAAATGAGCACCATGCAGCATAAAATGAGCACCATGCAACATAAATCGAGCACCTTGCAGCATAAATCGAGCACCATGCAACATAAAATGAGCACCATGCAACATAAAACGGACACCATGCAGCATAAAATGAGCACTGTTTAGCATAAAATGAGCACTCTGCAGCATAAATCGAGCACCATGTAGCATAAATCGAGCACCGTGTAGCATTATAAGTAAATTTGACAAATAATATTTAAAATTCATCGATAATTCTAATTTTTTTAAATCAAATTTTATACAAAACAATAATAATTTACAAAAATTTGCATAAAAGTATTTTTAAATAAAAATAATGTAAAAAACATCAATTTGTCTTTTAATTTTCATAATTTTTCCATTTTTCCGCACCTCCTTGTCAAAAATTTCATTCCGATTTTTAAAATTTTGTTTAAAAATGACAATTTTATTCTTTGTTTGTTTCAATCCTACTTAACACCGAAACTTTTATATTCATTTATTTGCATATTACGTGAAAAAGTTTTCATAAAAAAGCCGAAATAGCTTTAACTTTTGTAATGTATTTTTGGTGTAAAATTAAAATTTAAGTGCAAAATCAACTAATGCATTGATGATGTTCAAATCAAAGTTCTTTTCTAAAAATAGCGCATTTTCCCATAATCCATTTATTCGGATTTTAGTTTAAGCACTTTACAAATGATGTGAAAGATAAAACACGGATCGATGTCACAATGTCACATCCGAACACTACAAATTCAAAAGTGTTGACTGTAAATTTTCACCACCCTCGTATTCTCGTATTGTTTAGATATAATTTATATTATATTTTTATGGATGTCTGTTACAAACAAACAAATTTACAGGCAAACTAACTAACTAATTTATTTGGTGCTGTCCTTTTAATTATCCTTTGTTAATGATACTATGGTGTGACGGGATATGAGACAATGTAAAATGTACGTATTATGCTGATGTTATTTTATTTTCAAATAATCCCTCATTTGCTTTATTTTGCTTGTCATGTGAAGTGTATGTTGCACATAAAAGTGCTTTAGGTATGATATTGTTAGCTGTTAGTTGGATAAATATTTTCATTTTTTAAGGAAACATTAAATATTATCATTTAAAAGGCATTTTTCATTGCACTGAGCATCAGCATGGTGGACACTGGAATATTTTTGTGTGATTTTTCATTTTAAAGTCTGCATTTGCTCTTATTCTTATAAATGTGTTATGATGCTTTTAAAAATATTTTATCCAAAGGCATTTTATTTTATATTTTATACATTTTACTTTTAATTAATAACAAAAGGCAAGGATTTTGATATTTTTCATCCTCTCGTTTTTCTTTGTTTATTTAACGATTCCCATTCGGTACCATATTTGTTTTATTTTATTTTATTTCTGAAATATTACTTTATTTGATGTTTATTTTTCTGCATTATTACTTGATACTTTACGTTTTATTTATATAAATTATAAAAAAAAATTTTGTATTAATTTTTTAGTAGCCATCTGCTGCAGTGTTTGATTAATTTCTTTATTGCAATGAAAAATATGACTCGTATTATTTTCACTCTATTTATTTTTAGTTTTAAATGTAAGTCATCTTTCCTTTTTCTTAAAATATCGTTTAGCTCCTTTTTCAGTCATAATGTAAATGCTAAAAGTGACCTACAAAATATTCCTCAAAATTATGTGATGTGAAAATTGGCATCTGGTTTACATTTTCGTGAGTGTGTGTGTGTGTGTGTGTGTAAAGATGAAATTAAGAATTTTTCTCACTTTCTTTACATATCAACATTAAACAAAAACTTAACACATTGAATTTTTTTAACACACATTTTTTTAGTTAAATCAAGCGAGATTAAATGAAATGAGGCGTGAAAAACCTTTTTTTCTGTTCAAATTTCACTACGCCTCGAATTGAAACAACATTTGCCTTTACTCGATTCTGTCTGACGCAAATTCATCAAATATTGTAAAAATATGTAGGTCAATATCCGATTTTATGTGATAAGGACACAGTTTCAGTCAATTTTGTGTGATGATTATTCAGTCATGTAATTGCAAATGAAATGATTTTTTTTTCTCTTTTTTTTTGTAGGACAATCGATTCAATTTCACATAAATTTTCCGTTTAATGAAGTTGATGTAATAAAAAAAATAAAATGCTGTGGTTAAGATTCAAATGTAAGACGATTTGAATGACATTTGCATTTTGCTATTACATAATGAAGTAATTTGTCTTTTGTGTGATGATTTTCAGTGAATCATTTTCTGCTTCATCACTCACATGCTTAAGAGGAAAAAAATGAAGAGAAAAGATTTTTGTTTACATTGAAAGTCATATAAGATAAATTATTGTTTCGTAACAATTTTTTTTGTGTGTTGGATTATTACCATACTTTGTTTGTCTTTAATGTAATAATTTTCCTTCCTCTTTTTCTTTTTCTATTTATTATTTTCCTGTTTTCTTCATCTTTCATGGCATTTCATGTACTTAAAAGGATCAAGAACTTTTTTTTTTGTATATTGTATTAAATTTACAGAAACATAAACAAAAATTATGTATGATATTGTGCTAGACAGTAAAAAACTTTGTCTTTTCTTTTTTGAAGTGATTGTTTAGAAGACAGTGACATGACAAACAACAGACACAAAAATAATGCACTCGCTCAGTTACGAGTTACAACAATGTAAGGGTTATTATGCGAGGAAAAAAAAAGTAAAATGGAATGTTTTTTCAAGTAAATGTCGTGATATGTGTGGGTTACATTGTTAGATTAAAAGTTCAATTGTTCCTTAGTTGATGTAATTTAACTTGAGGCTGTTTTGAGTTTTGTTTCAAACAAAAGTTATTACTTAAGAATGATGAAGTGTGTTTTTAATTGAATTTGTATTTAATTTTTATAAAAAATATGGTTTTGACAGACAATTTATGCAAATAATATGAAGTTCTTTCATGAAAATTATAAAAAACCAGGCGTTTTCATTATAAAAACTTTTATTTTTAAAAATTATGAATAACCAGGCGTTTTCATTATGAAGCTTTTATTTTTAAAAATTTTAAATAAATAACCAGGCGTTTCCATAGTTTTTGTTTGTCCAAAGTGACAAAAAACGTTTAACACTTACCGTTACAGAAGTGTCTCAAAAGATTCATAAATCATAAAGTTACCTCTACCTTTTTTTCCTTATTCTTTCACATGTCAAGGAAACTGGTTCATTCTAGAATATGTTTACCACTAAGTACTAAAAAGTATTATAAAAAAAGTAAATTTACACCAACTCAATAAAAAAAGTTATAAAACAAACACGACAATGTTTCACTTATAAGTGTCTGTGGGAAAAATAAAAAATTCATGCAAAATAAAATGAAATGAGGTTTTGAAGTAAAATTATGAGTGCATTTTCATTATTCTATGGATCAAGCTCTAAGTTTCTCTTAAAACTTACAGAAATTTCAATGAAATTTACTTTGAATTATTTTTTTCAATCACTTGAGCACAAAAAAAATTAAACACTTAAAAACCATCAACAGAGTAAATTTTACTTTAAATTGATGCAAAAAAGGGGTTCATTTCGTTTAAGAACAAATTTTTCTATTTCGTTTTTGATGTGTGTCCCAATTCCCTTTACACGTTTACACTCAAACACTTTCAGAATGTTGGTTATTTTTAGTTTTTTTTTGTGCAATATGGAAAATTTTTTCATGTCACACGAACAAGGAGAGGATCTAATTTTAAATGATAGAAAAAAAAAATTCACATGAAATTTCTCTTTTTTATGTAATAAAATGAAAGGCTTAATCATATTTTGATTACAGCAAAATTTTGATCATAAATTTACTTTTTTTTACATGTTTCATTTTCATGCATGGTAGACTTTCATCAGCAAAATAGATTAAAATTTGATATGACAACCATAATTTCATACTAGATTTAATGGATATCTCATCACTTTTAATCCTTAGAACGAAAATTAATTTAAATTTCATTTGTTTTAAAAAGAATTTCTATTTATATTTTTTTTAATGACTCAAGTGAAATTGAAATCTTAAATTCATAGAAATGAATTGTTTTTTATTTGAAAAGGACATTGAGAAATATTTAGGATATCTCACATATGGCTTTTTATCCTCATTTTATGTTTTATTTTATTTTTAAATTTTAATACACATTTGTAAAATCTCATTATTTCCTTTAACGAGCATTTCCCTAGTGAATTTGAATGAAAATGCGGTCATTGAGTTCAATCAAACGTGTGCCTAATGGTTATCATCAAAATAAGAGATCCACTGACTCAATTTTTAATTTGATGTCATATTTTTTAAAAAAATTGAATTTTTCTGAAAAAAACATAAAAAATTAAAAATTATCACCTCACCTTCAAAATATCACCTTCAAAATGCACTTGTGTGTCTGGTTCACGGTCAAAATACTCTTTTCTTCTAAAAATTGTAAGTACATTTTATACAAACAACGCATAGAAATGTTCGCTAATATCCATGCATTGCAGATATTAAATTTAATTTTTCCCTTCAAGTCATAATGCAACTATTATTATTATCATTGTTTCATTTATGTGTGGTTTTCATTTTCCTGTTACAATTTAAAGAAAAACGAGTAAAAAGAATTTCAAGACTTAAAGCACTAATAATAATACAATAATAACACTATATGACACATAAATGAGATTATGAACTTGTATGAATATGTTTTGTTGATTAAACTTAAAGCCTTTGATCTTTTCTGCTTTGCCTTAATGTGATTTTGATGCGTCTTTCAGTTTCACGTTTTAATGACATGCAATGATTAAAATTGACTTAGTTAAAATATAGGTAAGGCACCATCGTGGTCTCGATAAGTCCTGTTGTTTCTCATTCAAAGGTTTTTGGTTATAAAATAGATAAATTTTGAAATTTAACGGCTGTGCAACACGATTTCATTCATTTTGAGTTTGAATAATGTTCAAAATGCTGGTTTGCACTTCGTGAGGGGAGAGGAGTGGACCGAATGAAACCAAATTTTTTACCAGTGATTAACAATGAG